>MU380237.1:0-77186 GCA_022495085.1 Xylaria sp. FL1042
TATAAATATTTATTATATAAATATTAAAAAATAATTAAAATAGCTTAATAATTATAAAAAAAATATAACTTTTTAAAACTATAAAATATAATTAAATTTATTATAAAAAATTATAATATTTATAATAAAGCTAAAATAGTTAAATATAAACCTTATAAACTATTATAACTTATTTAAATATTTAAGCAAGTATAATATATTATTATTTAAGATTTTATTATAAGCTTATTTTTATTAACTAATATAATTATAAAAATATAATATAATAAAATATAAATTATAGTTAATAAACTTATAAAATATACTTATTTTTTATTATTTAAAAAAAATATAATAATTAAATAACTTGCGTACGCTTTTATTTAATATTATTTTAATAAATATAATTTATTAAAATAAATTATATTAAATTAAAATAAGTTTTTTTAAGCTAATAAATATTAAACTTAAATTTTTAATAGCTTATTATTTATAAATTAATAAATAAACTAAAAGACTTAATTAAATATTAAAGTAATATTTATAAAGTTATATTAATTATTAATAAAATAATTAAATAAAACTATTATTAATAATATAAATTATTTATAATATTTTAATTAATAAAAATATAAATTTATTTTTTTATAAAATAATATATAAACAATAAGCAATTATTAAAAAACTAAAAAAAATATTAGCAAAAATATTAACTGTTTTAATTATAGCACTTAAAATAAAAACTATTATAATTAAAATTAAAACATTATAAGTAAAACTATAAACATGCCTTTAATTTTTATAATAATAAATATTATAATATTATAATAAAAAATAAATTAAAAAGCTAACTTTTAAAAAAAAAAACAAGGTTTATTTACTATAATAAAAATAAAATATTACTACTAATATTTTATAAATTAAAACTAAATAACTAAGCAATAAATTAAAATTTAAAAAACTTAGTTTTTTTAAAATTAAAAAAGTTATTTTTTTAATAAATTATAAACTATTATTATTAAAAAACATAAAAATTTATTTTATTTTTTATATTTTTTTATTTAAACTAGCTTTTAAAAATATATAGCTTAAATTATAACTTAAAATAAAAAGTAATTAAAATATTTATAAGGTTAAAAAAATATTAAATTCTTGTTAAAATAGCAATAGTTTTAAATATTTTATAAAGTAAAGAAAATATTTATATACTAATAATATTTAAAAGCTTAAAAAATATTTAAAAACTATTATAGCTGCTATAAATTAATTTTATTTTTAGTATTTTAATTAACTAAAGCTAAAAGTACAAGGTTAACCTTTTAAAATATATTTAAAGCGGCTTAATTTATTTTAAAAATAACTTTAGGCTAATAATTTTTAAAAGTTTTTTTTTGCTGAATTATTTTATTAACTTTATATTTTTTTTTTTTGCATTTTATTTTATTTAATTTTTCTTTTTTTAATAAAATTTTTAAACTATATTTTTTAAAAAAATCTTTTTGCTTTTGCAAGCGCTAAAAAGTCGCTAACTTTTAATAAATATTGCTAAATTATTTAGCATATTTATTTTAAAAAGCTTTAAACTTATTATTAAATTTTTTAAATTTATTATCTACTTTTTTAAGTTTTTTTTTAAGTTTTTTAAGCTTGTTTTTTGCTTTTTTGCGCTTTTTTTATAAGCGCTTTTATTTTTTAAATATATTTAATAAAAACAATATAAAACCTAAAAATACGTCGCAAAAATATTAAGACCAGGTATAATAATAATAATTAAAGATTTTATTAATATAAAAATAAATATTATTTAAAAAAAAGCAGCAAAAGCAAAAAAAGATTTAAAATTTATATTTTTAAATAAGCTAAGTATAATTATTATAAGCTTTACGCTAGTTTAGCTTAAAAATATATTATAATTTTAAAATATAAAAAAGTATAGTTAAAATAACTTATAAAAACAAAAAAAAAAAAGGCTTTTTTTTTTTTAAGATAAAAAATAAAAAAAAGGAAAATAATATTGCAAAAAAAAAAGGCTATTACAGGTTAAACTAATAAGCTTAACTAAAAAAGAAAAAATCTTTATATAAGCAGAGAAAAAAAAACTTTTTAACCGGTTATATAATATGGTAATCTAATTAATTTAATAGATTTTATTAATTAGTTTTAAATTATATAAATTATATAAATTATATAAATTATATAAATCGTGGAAATTATATATAATAAAAAAGAAAAATACTATTTTTTATGTTTATATAATAATATATTTCTTATATCTAGTTATTTATTTAGTTTAATTCCTTAGCTATTAACTTATTTTTATATTAATATATTTATTAATTAATTATTATTTATATTACTTTTTTTATTAAATAGTGGTAAAAGTATTAAAAAATCTCTTTTATAAACAACTATTAATTAATTTTATTGTTATTTTTAAATTAAAAACCTTATGTACTGCTTATACCTTAATATAAATATATAACAGGTTTATAATATAAGCTTATAATTAAAATTAATTAATAATTAAACTTTAATTTAAAAATAATTAATTAATAATTGATTTTATATTTAATATTATTAAAATAATTGTTTATTATTTTTTACTAGTTATTATTTATATATTAAAAAAATTAAATATAAAAAGTTAAAAAAAAATTAGCAAGTTTTAATTAATAATTAATTAATAATAAATATTATTAATTTTTTAATGCTTTTTAATATTTATTATATTAAATAATATAAACTTAAAATTAAAATTATAATTATATTTAAAATAATTATAAAAATTAAAACTTTAAAATTATTTATATTTTAATTAATTAATTATTTATTATTAATTAATTAATAGTTAATTAATTTAATATTTATAATATTATTATATATAGCTTTTTTGTTTTTATTATTAAAATTATTATTATTAAGTTTTATTTTAACTTAATAATAAAGCTTTTTAAAAACTATAATAAATATTTTATTTTAATTAAATTATTAATAAATTAATAATTAATTAATAATTAATTATATTATTTATTTTTTTTTTATAAAAAAAAAAACTATTTAAACAAGTTTAAAAAAATAAATAGCGTTAATATATTAGCTATATTTTATTAACAATTAATTAATAATTAATTAATTATTAATTAATATTTTAAAGTTAATATTAACTTATATTTTATAATTAAAATTAAACATTATTATAAATAATTAAGTAGTTATAATGTTTATAAATAAGTTAGTAAATATTTTATAATATATTAATTATATTAATTATTAATTAAATAGCTATTAAAACTATATTTAATTATTAATCGATTATATATACTTAATATAAAAAAGTAAAATTAATAGTAGTAATAGTTGTAGTAGTAGTAGTAGTAGTAATAATGTTGTTATAAAAGACTGGTTGGATTTAATTAAAATTTTAATTTTACTAGCACTAATGCGGTGGGGCTACCTCCTGCATTCTGATTGGTCGGAGTGGGGCCGCACTGGTAGGGTGGGGCTATCGGTCACTGGTCACCTTATCCAACAACTCTGTAACGATGTGTCCAGGTTCTGTTTAGTCCCAAGTCTTTAAGCGTTGGCCTAAGAAAATCTACCCATGTTTGGCCGATAATGCACATTTCTTCCTACCTGAGCATATTATAGCTCATAATTCATCTCCCCTTTTTCTCTCGAATTCGTTCTTGGCTATGTGCAAATCAGATGCTATATTATGAACAAAACAACTTGATTTGAAATGGGGGTTGATGGGGTACTCTGGTCTCGACGGGGGTCGCAACAGCTGGCATTTGCCAACAATCTGGGTAACATTTGTGGCTCATACTAATCAATTAGAACTCAAACATACCTGCGAGAGCCTCAGTTTCAGAATTGACGTGGTAGTGTATAAGAGGTGTCATGTAGGGTGGTGGATCGTGGGTTGGTGTGACCAGGGTTCAACCGTCGGTCAACTACACTAGATTAGGTGAATGAACGAACAAGTACACTTAGGTTCCACCGCTAACATTAAGTAAGCCACCCAGATACCTAGTAGACGGATATGGCACCTCACCTCCGTGAGTTATTTAAGTCCTATTATCGCCTGCTCGTCCGAGAGCCCGCCCTACACGTGGGCTGTGCCGTCGGAGCACAATGCTCTATCTAGAAGGGATATCCCTCGTGTCTTACCCCACGGGTTTAACGCCTCGTGCGAAAAAAAACATACTAGTTGCGGCTGGGCACCAGCCCTGTGCTCCTCGTGATGCCTATTCAGGTTCATTCTGCTGACGCCATTGGGCAAGACATGGCTTTTGGATGACCGACAGCCATCTTTCTGACATTCCTCGGCATTCTCGGCGTGGATTCCTAACAGTCTTCCCTTACAATCCGCCAAACACAACGTGCGTAGCCTGCCTCGATGCTATGCTTCCCTTTGATTTTTGGAGCTCACCGCTGCATCGGCTGCAAGGATGTTTGACAGCTCGGATGCAAACTCAAGTACCAAGGCACCAACATGACCCCAGACTAGAAAGATCGTCACTAGGGTTCCCAAGAACAGGACCCAAGTTGGACTGCCCAAGAGCAGACCCAAGAGCGATATCCGATAAGAATACCCTGTCGACAGTTATATATGTAGTATACCACTCGTGTCATAAGCGATAGTTGTAAGATGGGGATTCGAATTCTTCGGTTTAAGAATGAATCTTCACATTCCAACCCAAAAGACCAGCTAATAAATAGATATAATCATGTCGTCGAGCGAAGAAGTCAAAGTCTCGGTTCCGGACCCTATCAGAGTGAAACTAAGTCCGGTGGAGGAGACTATGATCTTAACGCTGTGGAGTCGTGCCCGCGACGCCGCCTCTGCAAATCCCGTATTGGGCGACAACCATGCCCAAAGAATCCTAGACCGGGTCGACACCGACAGTTTCAGCCCGACGCTGTTCCCCCGTGACCACCGGTATGACGACTACATCACGGTGCGCGCCAAACACCTCGACGAGTGGTGCAAGGCCTTCCTGCGGACGCACGCCCGAGAGCCCGTCGCCGTGCTCCATCTGGCGTGCGGGCTGGACCTCCGGGCCATGAGACTGCAGCCGGAGTGCGGCGACAACGTGCACTGGATCGACCTCGACAGGCCCGAGGTCGTAAACCTGCGGCGGCGCCTCATCCCAGACGCAACAACGTCCCCGGTGGCGGGCGACCACAGAGAGTGGGACTACCGGCTCGTCGGCGCCTCGGTGACGGACGAGAGCTGGATAGATGAGATTCCGCGAGACCGTCCGCTGCTGGTCATAGCCGAGGGACTCTTCCCGTACCTGGCACCGGAAGAAGGCACGGCGATCCTGCGGAGGTTGGTGAAGTGCGCGGTGTCGGGCTGCATCGTCATGGACGTCGTGGGCACGGTATTGACGCGGTACCACTTCCTCATGCCGCTATTTCGCGGGATGAGCGTGCGCATGAAATGGGGCGTGGACGACGGCGAGGAGGTTGCTAGAGCACACCCGCGCTTATATCTCGCTGAGACGGCACGGTTCCATGATCTGCTGCCTGGGATGTTTGCCTCGGGTGCGCCGCCTACTTTAGGCGTACTCACGCCTGTGTTCTCGCTGCTTCCGTCTTGGCGGACTTATGGACAGATGCTGCGGTTGGAATTTTAGCTGGTTATTCTACCTATTACCACTAGCTAGCAGGCGTCGGGTACTGAATATTCTGTTCTGGCGGCATTTTCTTGTGGGATTCTCTTTTATGATAATACTCTTAGAACGGAGTAGACTAGCGTTGGAGCATAACGGGTTCTGTGGTCGTGCTTATAAGGTCTCCAATTTGAGTCACGAGCAAATAGGTTGAACTTGGAGTTTATGGGGGGCGTTGTGTATTCTCGCGTTACGTATCAATGCGTAAGCTGAGTGGTGCGATACCAGACATGACCAATATTAAATCAGCGCCACCGTACTCCTCGTCTTTGTCCTTTATGATGCTTTTAATGTTTCTCTCAATATAAAAAACCCATTCACAATTGTTGTAGTAGTTGCCGGAGACTGTGTGTGGCTTCTTAGGGCTTATGGTATGCGTTCACAAAGATGCTAGTAGAACCCGAACACACACTATCTCCTACTATCCTCGCTTCGACCTTGATGTTGTATGGGTCTGCCACGTCGTAACTGGGCCATGATGGATCTTGTGTATTCAAAATAGTACTATAGAGCTTGTTTTTGTCGTGCGATATAACATTGATATGTGGTTAGCTTGATTAGAGTGGTGTTTGCAAGTGTGATCATAGGGCGAGATCCGCATTCAAGGTGATCCAAGAGCTAGCAGCAGACATGGCATTTGCACAACTAGAGTTAAGCTCCTTTCCGTGTTGTCGTATCCTATAACGCAGAGGAATTCGGTGCCTAAGGTTCCGACGATGACCTTATGCTTTGTTACAGGCGCAGTCATATCAAACCACGAGAAGACCCGAACTAGTGCCTTAAAGACGTTGAATGAACATGATGACGTTTACAACAAGCTGGAACTATCCACGAAGGGTTTGCCAGCATCGAAAAAGGCGAGGAGTAGCTCGCGGTACTATACCAGCGTGCTAGGCATATTCAGAGTGGTGAAGGAGGCAATAAATGCTAGCGAGACAGCGAGGATCTTTATTTCTCGGTAATTAAGCGCTAGATAGAGCCCAAGGTAACAATCCCCTCACCGGGTCAAGGATAGATGGATGGATCGGCCCTCTGCAAATTACCTAGAGAATCGGGTGGGCTAAGAGCTCGTCGGGATCCCACTTCGGACCGAGGAGGCTTACCGGAGACCGCTATCGGGAAGGTGTGGTTAGCTAGGACGCACTTGCCCCGGGGCTGGTAGCTCCCTCCTGTCTCCGTTCTATTGTAGGCATGCGGTTGGCCGTCTGAAGGGACTTTCCATTGAGTGACCTGCATGCCCACCCAAGATGCGACTCAGCAAGCAGACCGGCATCGGGCTTATGCGCGCCGACCGAGCTGAAGGCCATACTGACTATATATATTATGTTGGCTAGGGATGGATCCGTTGCATTCGGACAAGAAGTACACAGATAGACCTAGCAATATTTAGTTCACGTAATACTTGTTTGCTGTGATATCTGCTACGTCTCATTAATGTGAGCGAAATGTGTTACACGTCCTTCTGAGGTTAAATGTGAATTGGACGATGCTATTGATAAGGGACCAAAAAGAATATCCCTGGCAACATGGTACTCGCACCAGAGAACGGTACATTCATCGAGTATCAAAGCTTTTTCGGTGCTAAACAGCCTATGCATTACGCCGTCATCGTTTGGACAGCCATTCCCCATATCAATAAAGACATGCTCCTTTAATCTAGCTGCAGAGGAGCTGAAGTTAGGGCCAACACCAAACTAAGATTTGTCAGTGTAATTCCAATCAAGCTCTTATTTCGAATGCCCAACCCTGAGGGTCGATAAAAGGCTTCATGCAAGAAAGAGACCAGGGCCGCATATGATTCAGCGGATGTTAAGACTTTGAAGTCGATCTACTAGGACGTCAAGCTGCATTCGCGCAAATTCATCTAATTCTTCAGTCTTTCCAAGTTTCGTTGCAGCGGTGATTAGAGGTTCGGCAAAGCGCTGATCAACTGCCGCACCCATGCCGGCAGGGACCAGATCTTTACGAGCATTGAAGAGGAAATATGCGAAATTCGCAACTTGAAGGAGGAACGTTTGGTTGTCTCCCCAATACTCGATGAAACCAGAGATGTCCACGCTGATGATAGATCGCGTGTCTGGAAAGATGTCGTACTGTAGTCGCTCGATGACCTCGGGTTTTGAGAATATGTTGGAAACGTTGCCCTTATGGGCTGCAATAATCTCTTCCTGGAGCCATTGAACGGCGCATGCTTTCAAAGTCTCGAATTGGCAATTCTCAAGTAGATCTTGTAGTATATCTAGTCGGCTTTCATCATCTGGGTCGGAATGGAGTAGGGTACCAGCAAACCTCGTTGCAGCATTTCTGATTTGGATATCGGGGTGGAATACAGCTATTAATGTCAAATAGTGATGGTAGACCATGTAGCTCGTGTCATCAGTTGCAGCTATTAAGCCTCTATGGTGCAGCCCAAGGCCGATAGCTATTAAGGCGTCCGCTATGCCAGGGTTATTGGTGATTTCGGTTTTGGGGTTCGTACCAAGGAAGAGACGTATCATGTTAAGATGTTCCGGGAACAGGTTCATTTTGGGGTCTGGGTTATCTGCACCAAAAGCGTCTGTTGAGAAAATCCAATAGGCAATTAAACATGCGGCTCCGCCTTGTGAGAGATGAATGTCATCAACTGAATCGAATGTTTCAAGATCTGGGAGTGGATTGGCGTCGCTTGGATGGCACACTACCTCCCGGACGAAAGCTGTGGAACAGTCATCGATGCCGAGATCTCGTAGCAACGCCTTCAAAAGTAAGGAATATCAGGAAAAGCTCTCAAAACTAGCAGGGAAGGGGAATACGAACCACAAGTTGTCCTATCACAGCGTCCCACTTCTGTAAAGTTTCATCCTCTCGGAATGCTTGTGTTGCGGTGACTTTTCCAGGTACAATCTTCTCGGGGTGGTACACCTCAAATAATCTGCGTGACCACTGCATTTCATGTACGTTGACATACCTCTGTAGAATACAGGTGGTGAAAGATTGCAGAAGTCTTTGGTTTAAGTTCTTCTCCTTCGGGTCTTCCTGCTCGGCCTCGGGGTCTGGGGCATTCTTAGAGCCATCGCCATGTTCATCAGGGTTGGCTATATCAATGCTAGAAGTGCGTGTAGGGAGGGGAGGCCTGATGCGGCCCGAGAGTGATCGTACTAGATTAATCACAGCGGTTGTCATTTCAGGCGTTGGCTGGTACGCTTCAAGGACCGAGACTAGCGACGGTCCTAAGAATCGTGAAGAGTGTTTAGTTTTGATTCTGCGTTGGAGGATTGCAAGCACCCCGATCAATGCGATGAGGCGACCAGGTACATCGCTAGGCTTGAGACCAAAATGATGACTCTTGTCCGCTACGTCGCCTTGGTCTTCTTCAAAGGGCCTAGCTAAGGCTGCCAATGTTTCCATGACCTTAATAATGACCTCTCGAGGATTTCCTAGGCGAGCAACTGTCTCCAGACAAGCCTCGTAGCCATCAATAGCTATAAGCATCTGTACAAGATCCCAGCCGATCTCTCGGGTGAGGTCGGCATCTTGAAGGACCTCATTCAACGTTGGCAAGACATCTGGTGTGGTGACATGATACTGTAGGATGGTGAGATAGGTGAAGCGGTCCTCTTTGGCACCTTCTCGGATGGCAGTGATGGACTCCGATAGCTCAGGCATCTCGATCTCTCTATCTTGACAGGGCGGCTGACTAGGTACCTAGAGATGTTCTCACACCAAGAAGCAATTCTGAGCGGCGACCCCTTCAATGAAGTGAGTGGTCAAAGAGAGATATATCGGGGTCACGATAAATATCAGACGTGCTATTTCTGTAGGTAATGTGTGTATGCAGGCACAATGACGTGAGTGAGACGCGTGAGGGGCAATGTTGGCAGGTGTTCTAGATCGTGAGCAGAGTAGTAGCAGAACGTGGGGGACGGCCCAGAGGATGGGAACCTACGCTTGCTAGAACTCCCAAGGCTACCTAGTAACACATGCATCCTTGTTAGAGAGATCTACGTCACTACAGATCCCCTGTGACAAGCGTTAAGAAGTAGCGACCAGCGTATCACATCAGTGGAAACCATCCTGCTCAGGTACTGTTTGTAGGTACTTATATAGTGCTTTGTATACCTAAGGCACTTACCTAGGTTAATTGTGTACATACTTAAGGTGCTTATCTCAGTAAGATGAGAATATCTAGCTAGGAGAACGTGTGAAGTAACAAGCTTCAAGCATTTAACTTTGATAAAAATTGCGATTTAAACAATAATATTTCACTTCTGTTCAAAATGATAGGTATTGTGTAGTATACAAGTGAACATATCTGAATATAAAGAAATATAGACTCGCAAAAGCTAGTGAAGTACCTGGAACTGGGTGTACCTACACCGGTAGAACAGGTGCCCACTAAATTTTAGTGAGCTTATCCGACCCTTAGATCCAGGAATATCATGATCTTCCTCCATGTGAAGCAGAAAATGCCATAAAGTTCCTCGCTGAAATCACCCCGAGACTCCAAAACCGCCCGCTAGATTAAAGAAAAATGCGATGATATCTGGTAGATTTAGGCGCAAAATAGAGTTCTACCATGATGTATGTCCACCATCGATAACGAGATTGTTGCCTGTCATGAAGCTGCTGGCCTTGCTGAGCAGGAAGAGCGCTGCGCCCTTGAATTCGGTGGTCTCGGCGAGACGGCCCACTGGATGCGCGTCAGTCATTTCCCTCAAGGAAGAGTCGATGGATAATGCTATTTCGTGGATAGACGTACTCATATTCTCAGACTCCCATTTCTCCCGCAGCCCAGGGACTTCCTCGAAATTCCGGAGCACCATAGGCGTTATGATATGGCCAGGACTGATGCAGTTTACTCGGATGCCCCCGGTGCCGTCTTTCCTGATGGGGCTCCATTCCATTGCGAGATTGCGAGCTAACTGGATAACAGCTGCCTTCGATGAATTGTATACCTATAGTGAAGCAGGTGTTGGCTATCGGTGGTGGGAACAAGCAATCTCATCATTACAGACAGTACTGTACTTACGGGAGAAATGAGCCCTTTGTTGGCAACCTGCCCCGACATGCTTGCAATGAAGCACATGCTGCCGTGGCACTTCCATTTGAACATCTGGCGAGCGGCCGATGTTGCTGTCATCATGACACCCGTATAGTTAATAGCCATTATTCTCGCCGCATCGTCAGGCGTATAATCAACTATGACATCTCGAGTCAGCAATATCCCTAGTAAACGGAGCCTGAAGATTTGTTCTTGGGGGGCATTTCCAATCATGAGCACCTAACTTACTAGCAGGACAAATTTGCTGCACTGCAGCCGCCGCAATAACGCCGTCTAACTTGCGATGTTTGGTTGCGATTGATTCGATCAACTCATCTAAGTGCTTAGAATCTTGAACATCTTGCTGGCAGTAATGGAGAGCACCACCCCATTTCTCTGCTCTTCTCGCAGCTTCATTCCAATCCTTATCAGGCTTTTCTTGCATGTCAAAGCAGTAAACTAGACGATGAGGTGTCAGTTCGTTGTCGCACGTCTGCGGAGCTAATCTCCAAGTTTAAATGATGGATATCAAGACTCACCTTTACCACCTGCTTCAACGAGGCCTTCAGCAATGCTTAGACCAAGACCTCTTGCACCTCCAGTCACGATGAAAACTCCTCCCTTCAGATCGAAGTCCGCCAGCCTTTTCTGGCCCACGTTCTCATCTCGATTGGGAGCAATCCCAATCGTAGGATTCTCACGCGGCTCTGGTGGCACCGGCGCTGTCTTATGTCCGGTATCAGGGGCTGAAGATAGTTGGTGTTTTGAGGAATGAAAGAGCCTGCGCTGTGCTACTAGAGTAGAATTTGCTGATGCCACTCTTGGAATGCTCTGTACACTCTGCCCGCAGCGTCGCGCGGCGCTTCTCATGATAGGTTGTGCCATAATGGGCCTTCCTGAGCTTTCACAATTGATACCTGAGAAAATAATCCGTTAAAGATAGAATGCATGTATTAGAGTAAGTAGTCACTGGTTGACTGTAACCTTCGGTTATAATCGTTCACTCTTTATTGCTTGTGTAACTGACAACGGTGACCAATAGCGATGAAGCTGGAATGAGACGCTTCTTTATGTAAATGGACCCAAGATTAGGTTTGAGGAGAAAAAAAAGGCAAGGCATTTAGTTGGAATTGGAGTTAAATCTACGAATCTATGTACACAGCTCACATGGCTTTTCACGACTCTGACCCGGAGCTTGCGCTCCTACCAATAGGATAAAACGGCTTCTTCAAAATTGGTAAGAAACAGCTTCGTCAGTTTTGATGCCGTGGTGAGCAAGATCGTCGGGGTAAATTACGTGTGTGGAGTCAGCTCCCTGGTGGTGATGATGTCAAGATGAAATCATCCTGTTTTGATAAGGACATCAGCTACAAAATTTGGCTACATGTACAGTACACGTTTGGACGCAGGGCTATCTGACTTACTTTTGCAGTTATCGAGGGAAAGAGAAAAAAAACTAAAAAAAAACTTCAATATTAATAGTCTACTGTCAACCAGAACATCGGATTTTGATGGCGTCCCCTGACTAATACCTGGTCCCGCCGCCTTCCGGGTACGTACTGCTCCGACCACAGGTCCATGATTATGCAAATACTAAGAAATAGTATGATAGCAACTTGGATCCCTGAGGCTCTTACTCACACGAGCCCGGAGCTCACCTCCGATACCCAATCTGCAAGGCACCACAGCCACGTGTAGGAGTTCGAGCGGTGAAACATCACTGGTTACCTAACCCAGAGGTAGCCTAGCGAATGGCACCTTAGATGATTTGGCTTGATAATTTAAAGGTCGATGACTGGAGGCGGCGGGCAGGAGCCTAAAGCCATAAGTTACTCAGTATAAATCATACTATAATCGCTAGAGATTTATTGAGCTATCGATAGAGCTCAATCTTGGGGCGGATCTCGTGGACCATCTTGTACGGAGCACGGAAGCAGGCATATTATCGTGTCATCTGGTTCACACGGGCTGCGTGATTTTTTTTTTTTTTTTTTTTTTTTTTTTTTTTTTTTTTTTTTCTCTCTCTCTCTTCACTCATCAAATTTATTCAATCTGATCGCCCATGCTAACGCACGAACCCCGGAATTGCTTTACAGCATGAATCATATACGGGTCTCCCTGGGCGCTGGATATATATAGGTGGCCTCACCAAACTCAATGAGGCATGTATTCGCGAGCTAGAGCTCTGCGAGGCCACTATATTTGCGCGCCGGGTAATGGAGACGCGGAAAAAATCTACTTTCTGAACTCCGTTTCCAGGTTATATCATTTTCACCGTATCGCGAGCTGTGGAAAGAAAGTCATATCGAGTGATTTTCCACAAAACTCGTCGACTACATGACGTAGATTTAGTTCATGAATTTTTTTTTTAGCCATCTACAAGGGATATTCATGAGAAATCCTTCGGTATCGTCCCGGCCAGGATAGAGCAAAGCAAGCGAAGATGAAATTACGTGTGCTCCCTTGGTAATCAACACCATTATCCTTCTACTTGAAAGTTCAATAGCCCGGGGCTGACGAGGTTATGCGAGCCTCGAGTTCGAGATGTACGAGTCACATACTTTGCATATTCCACGAGCTCCTCTTGTGCACATCGGTCCCTAAATTCAAACGCTTCACAATATAGCAACGGAAGAAAGAGGATGAGTAAGAAAGTAAAACGCTATCGGGTATCGATTCTATACTTGATCTCGCTAAACAAGTGAAACAGCAGCCAGAAGCACACAACCCCACAAAGTGAGTGCTCCCACAGCAACTGATCCCGCCCCGGCCGCTGGCGTCGTCGAAGTAGACGTAGCCAGAGGCGCCGATGTCGCGGCCGTGGCTAAAGGCGCAAAAGGCGCGTTAGACTCCGCCGTTATCAGACCTCCCAACCCGGAGCGTGGGGGCGGCGTTCCCGTGGCGATTGCGAGTGTCGTTAGGGTACTATCGGACAAGACGTTAGTGAGGATTAGTAAGTCCGATGTATTGAGGGTCGAGCTTGAGGCTGTGGTGTTGCTCTTATGCGGAACATTGGACATCATTGCGCCGAGCGATCCGGTTAATAATGCGGTGGGTGTCGCGGATAGTAAAGTGGACGTCAGCACGAGAACGGTCGAGGATTTCGTGGTTACTGTGGCTCTCGAGCTCGTCGCTGTTACAGTCGAGCTGGTGATTACGGCCGATGTCTGCGTGGGGATGGTGCCGTTGTTGTTATGGGCGTTATTCCAAGGCGCGAGGAGACATTGCTTCATTAGCGTGTTGTCGACGAGACGGCCATTTTGATTCGATGGTGTTAGACTCAGGACATAAGATGTGCTGAAGCTGCCGGCGCCCCAGGCTACTAGGCCCGTGAATACGTCTGAGTTGGCGTTGATGAATGAGTTTTGAGCGCAAAATGCTGTCATGCACTGCGTTTATATGTCAGTTGCGAGATGGCCCTTTGATTCCTATCCATAGATTGGATGGCACTGGACTTACGGATGCATCGCTCGAAGCCCCAGTTTCACTGATGAAACCCTTCCGTCCCTTGCTTCGCAGGTACTTCGCAACAGTTGTGAAGGCGTCCACGTTGTCGGTGGTGCACGCAGCATGGGTACCGGAGTTATCCTCATCGAGATATTTGTGGATATCTAGAAGGAGACTATCTGTGCTTCCATCTGGGTTCGTGATGGCAAGAAGCGCATCCGCGCTCCCATCCGAGGTCAGCGTCGCCGCGCTATCGAAGTTGGTGCCAGGGAGTAATATCATCTGGGATGTAGCGCCCGCCTCGCGGATAGCTGTAACCGCCTTTTGACAGGTCTGCGCCCAGATTCCCACGTCAAGATCATGGGGTTCGTTCATGAGCTCGAAGACGATTTTGTCGTTCGTGGCATATTTCCCTGCTAGTTGCCCCCAGAAGCTAGCGAACTGCTCGTCTGTTGGTCCGCCTTGTCCTATGATCTGTCCGTTCCATCGCGCAAAGTTGTGCACGTCTATCATGCAGTAGGCTCCGGTATCGAGACATGATTGCACTAATTGGTCATACTTGGCGAGGTTCGAGGCGTCAAGGTCGCTCCCCAGTTGATTGTTCACAAGGAATTGCCATGACGTTGCTATTCAACGATTAGCTCCTCGTCTCGAAACTGAGATGAATCCTAGTCCGTACGTATTCTCAATAGATTAATCCCATCATCATTCACGAAATGGCTCATTTGGCTCGGCCCATCGCTTAGAGGTAATTGCGCAGATTCAGGAAGACATGTCCCCTGAGTATGGTTCAGCGGAATGAGTTGATGATGATATTGATCTATGGCTATAATCTTACATCGATCTGACAACCGAAATCACCTCCTGCTATGGCCACTCCCTATTTTTGTAGAGTTTGGTTAGCAAGCCGTCGCGTTCAGTTTCATTCTGTTGGAGGTGAAATACAACGTACCAGAAATTGAACTTTGGCAAAAGCTGCCGGTAAGAGGGCAAGGGAAAGGAAGGTCGAGAAATACATGATCAACACGATAACGAAAAAAGGTACAAGAAGAGAACGAGTATATACGAGAAACAAACTACAACAAATATGACAAGCACAGAAAAGAATGAAAAAAAAAAGAGTGCACCTAAAAAGTTTGTGCTTGTTCGACGTGAGAAGCGTCGCGAACCACTCGCCACCCTCGCGGAGACCACCAATACTTATTACTTACACTACATTCTGGACTCTGATACTATTTATTATTATATAATACGCACAATACGGCCTACTGTAAGTATTTTAGTCTGCTCCGTAGCGGGCGTGGATGAGGAAGGTTGCATGGGAAAAAGGCGAATCCTGGCTCTGTGGCACCGTGCAGGTGAAATGTTCCGACGAGTCCAGACCTTCATTGGCTGACGACCAGCCCAATTCGTACAGGTATCAAACAAGTCGTGTCTCAGGTTGAGAGCACTAACCCGGTGGCGACGAACACAGCCAGGTTATCGGTCCGTCCCTCTCTCTACTTGTGATCCGTCCAATCCAGGTTATAATTCCCAATGCGACCATTCTCTCACGATCACGGTGGCTGCATTGACGTGGTTCGATGCATAACCTATGGCGCTTGTGGTATGGTTCTTACGAGAGCCGATCAAGATCTACACTAGTGTAGTAGAACCGGTACTATAGTACCTAACCCTTGGTAGTTCTTCATCGACGGTCTAAGACCAAAACATCTCTAGTCTT
The DNA here is from genome assembly GCA_022495085.1 of Xylaria sp. FL1042. Taxonomy (NCBI): domain Eukaryota; kingdom Fungi; phylum Ascomycota; class Sordariomycetes; order Xylariales; family Xylariaceae; genus Xylaria; species Xylaria sp. FL1042. Next base: position 15,848 of record MU380237.1, read on the forward strand.
GGTCTGGCCTAATTGTAGATCGCATTATGCAGCACGCGGATACTTAGGTCCATCGACTGGCTCACAAACTCTTGTCTAGCAAGTCCTTACTTATCATTATCTAGAGAACTCGATCATACAGGAGGTAGGGAAGACAGATAAATACATTTTGTGTGCTGAAGAATGACTTCGCGACCGCACCCACACCTACGCCCGTATTCTTTCTCTCACTGTCCAATAATAAAAACTCCCCTGCGTAACCCAAAATAGCAGATGCCGATATCGTCATCGCCAGCCTTCGCCATCCTGAAGGACTACTGCTAATGCCTGGTATCTCGCGTATAAGTAAGGAGAGGGCGGAGTCATCTAGTTAATGGTAACACAAATACGAATATACACGTTGTCGGACTGCACCATCAATCCTCCCATTCTTCATCGTACTGATCGATCAGACGATTTTCAGCGTCTCGATTATTTCTCGCCCGCGTACTGGACGATCCCGATAAATGGTGGTACCCTCTCCGACTTGGGATGAGTCGGGCACAAGACGATGTAGCAATGACGAATATATCCTACGACACAAGTTAATCATACCGAGGGCTATGCGGGAGTAAATCTTGGGAGACTTGAGAGCGGCTTACGCAGATGAAACTCCATACGCTTGCCCACATCGAGTAGTTCGGTAATTGTCTCCAGCCTCGGGCATTCCCGACGGTCCGGTTGTAGAAGACACCGCCCAGCAGGTATACGAACACGGCTACGACTAAAATGATGGCAAAGACCGACCCGGGGCCGACGCTGCCGGGTTTGTGCGGCTCTGCAGTGGCGCAGGCATGTGCCGACTTGATTTTGAAGACATAATTGCATTCCTCGGGATCAACGGCGATGAAGGAAACCTGGGCGTTACCGGCAAGCGCATCTCTGTCGCAGGTGAAGAATATAGTCGTAGATTTCCTGCGAACCTCATCGCCGTCGTCGTCCTTACTACCGTTATCGTTCTTATCGTCATCGTCTTCATCATCTTTGTCTGGGTCCTCGTCGCTGTCATCTGGCGGAGACGAAGATGGATCATCCTCGTCATCATTCTCGTAGTCTCTGTAGGCTGCGCCGGAGTGTACGGCACTTCTGTCGCTTATACTCCGTGACCTCGGTTTTCTGGTTCCACAGGGAGAACCACCAGTGTATTGTAGGACCAGTTCTTTCCCACGCGTTATCGGACTGGCCGACTGGAAGCCCAAGCTGTAGTAATTCCCCTGGGAGACATAGTATGCGCTGATATTCTGCCACTTGCCCTCCTCGATACCATCCACGTCCTCGATGGGCTCGACGACGGCGTTGCAGATGTTCAAGGTAAAGTTAGAGCCGTAATCGAAGCCCCTCGCCTTGTAGTCGGTCAGAGGCGCGCCGCGGCTGTGCGAGGGCCGCGACCCATCGGGCTTTGGCTTTATGGCGGCATCGGGTCTCAGATCGAAGAAGGCGCCGGATGTCGAGGAGGCAGTACAAGCGGTCGTGGTCGTAGTGGCTTGGGCATCGGATGCAGCGGCGGCAGTGGATGTGAGGGCGAGGAGAGAAAGAATGGCCGGGTATACCGGCGGCGAGATCATGGTTGTGAAGCGCATGTTGTTTTACCAGCTCAATTAAGCCTTGGAAGCGCTCAATGCGCCGTTTGTGATAGTTGATCCAGGCAACCGAGGCAGTAAGTAGTGGAAACGGAAACGGAAAAAAATGAATGAACGAAAGTCAGCCAATCAAGGCGACCCAGAAGATATGCGGCTTTCTTCTATAGATGCTTCCCAAGAAGCATCGGAATTGGATTTCATGGACTCGTTGCCAACAGATTCAAGAGCAAATAGATGTCCTTTGATTCACAGCTGACATCTGGCAGACTACACTAACGTAGTAAAGTGATTAGTGTATCGGGACAACGCGCGTGCAGTCCCTGACAGATATGACTGGCCCCTAGGCAATGTTCGGTTAGGCGCAGCCGGAGGGGATGACGACAGCATGCATATTTAACATAAACGCTAAGATATATATCGTATTGATGCATATTATGCACTAAGACCGCACCTATACTATCCTGCAGTATCCTGTCTAATTGTGACTGGCGTCTTCCACATCCACGTCATTGGAAGTGTGGCAGAAACATGAATAAAGTCAGACAGGCCAACTCTGATAACCTTTGTTGCGCTATATACAATGCCTTTCCTTATTTTCTTTCTCGCGTATCAGTAAATGTTTGCGATGTAAATATTTGTTCTGTATATTGTTGTCTCTTGTGATACTGTGGAAATTAGCGGAAGTTGCACTGCTCGCTATGTGTGATGTCTTAACGGGAGCAGCAAAGATCAACTCATTGGCTTGACCATGTTACGGTCCGACCATGACCATAGAGCGAAGACGGTGGTGTACTAGCGTACAAGGTATTGTGAGAATCCTCGGTCCTGTACTCTTTTCGAGAATCCAGCCTGTGTCATTACCTTCTCATAGCATTTATATGTTCTCCCCAATCCTCAACCCCCCAACTCTGTCTACCTAGACGCCGCTTTATCTGAGGTCGTTCGATTTAAATGGGTTCCATCAATTCTATATGGAATTTATTGAAGACATGCCAAGGCGGGAGCAACGCTTTCCTCCGTGCGGTCTAGCAGACCACGACCAAACCTTTGGAAAGTCTCAACTATAATTCACGGCCTCCCTGTGCCCCCGCGGCTTGATCGTACTTTTCTAGTGGGATTTCACGCGGAGGTTCCGGAAGACGCTGGCAAATGATTAAGATGACTGGAAGATTTATGAAGGTCTAAGGGGAAAGTTGCGTGGGCAAACGATGTTACTCACACCGAATACGAAAGTCTGACTATCCCTGGGTAAATTCAAAACATCATAAAGAGATAGTTGGAGTAGATGGAAGACTGATCCTAAATTGTCGGGCTCGGACACGCATATTCATTGGATATCAACTAGCGCCGAGCTCCATGGCTGAAAATTTCGAATCATGTTATACAATCATATCCCTCGCCAGACAGCGGAGCTGGGAAACATGTAACTGGAAATGACCACCACACCCGAAGTCTCGGGTCCCTGTTTAGAGAGGGTTGATAGCATGACCCCTGCTGAACCAGACGAGCCACGCCTGGAAAGGGATGCACGTGGTTGCTGAAAGACATTCACACCCCTTCTCGGACCTGAGCCTCGGTTACAATATACCGAGTCTCGTGTGGCCCAGAGCCTCGCTATTTATTCTACCTTCCCTCAACAGATTTCGTGTGTACAGCTGCTTTTACGGTTGCTCGCTTCGCCCCTTATTCTGCCCTCGACGGCATCGTTAAACCGCAGAGAACTGCGCGAGAGCCATGCGTTGCTTCTTGATTCTGTGGCTCGCGACGTTACTCCGAGTCGTAGCCGAGAATCAGTTCATCTCGCCTAGAAACCATTCCGCGAATGGTCCTGGAACATACACTGCTAACGCTCGGTGGTCACTGGGATCAAGCCAACTCGTGGCATTCCAGACTGACTGGAAGGAATACCGAATCGAGCTTTGGCAACAATCGTTAACATCCGGTGCTGAGAAATCGGCTAACCTTATCTATAATCGTAAGAGATGATTCTAGAGAAAATAATTATCTCAATTTCATAATTACTAAGATGTTCTAGAAAATGAACGCCAGGATTTGCCACAGAGCTTCTATTGGACTGTCCAGACATATGAATTTCTATTGTCGGATTCCCCGGTCTTCTTCTTTGAGTTGCAAGACAACAACAATCCGACAGCCCGGCAGATTTCGCCTTTTTTTAATATCACCATAGTCCATGACCCTGCGACAGGAAGCTCTACGGCCCTCACGACCCCTTCAATTTCAACGACTTCAACGATATCGACAGAGACGTCCTACCCAGCTTCAAGTCCGTCGGAACATGTAATCATAACCCAAGGACTTTCGGCTGGGGCGATGGCCGCAATAGGCGTCTGTGTCTCATTGGTCGTGGTAATCATCGCCTCCATCGCGGCTGGTTTTGTATTCCTCAGGAGGCGACGTCAAGGACAACAACAGCCAGTAGAATTGCCATCGCACGAACTATAAGGCTGAAAGCCTGTAAAGTCTAAACGAGATACGTTCAAAGCGATTTTAATAACTAAATTCGACTAGCCACGAGTCGAATTGCCTGGCTAATGCGAATTACCGAAAATCATGGAGCATTCTCTTGGGTAGGACTGGGGTAACCAGCCTCATCACATGTGTTACTGTCACAGTGCTGACAATGAGAACTTTAATATATGTATTTACTTTAGGTGCGCTGTTCAGATTTTGACGGGCAATACGGACCGTGCGATTTCTCAGCTTAGAGCCGAGTTGTCGCTTGAGTTTCTCCTAGTCCGTCTACTAGGACACGCCGGCAATGCACGTGCGTTGAAGACAAGCAGAACCTTCGAGCGAGAATAAGTAGCAAGAAAACACCTCTATTCACTAATACACGCAAATAGTGCAAGAAAAAGGTCCTCCCTTGTCTTGATATCAGATAGTGTGATCCAAATTTACTATCCCTTGGAATGTTTGCTGAATTCCTTGCGTCGTGTGTGGACATGACCTACATCCCTGTCGCCCGTGTCGAGGCGATGCTCATGCGCGAAATTTGTTTAAGAAGCAAGGGTAAAGTCGCTTGGAAGACCTTAAATGTGAGCTCTCAGATCCTTATATACACCGCTCGTGAGTCTGTCTCGTGTGTAATTCCCATTGGGCTTGGTAAGCCCCTACGATAATGAATGGTCGCGATGGTAGGATCACATACTGTCTACCGAGTTGATCTATATATTGCGGCGAGAGACAAACAGTGTGAACCCTTGCGTTTTCTCCCTCGTATATTATTTTCACCTAAATAGGCGGCCGTTACAATTAGAAAACCAACATCCTCCCTAAGTTCAATTTAACAGAAAGAGGGGGGTAAAAAAAGTACAAGCAAAGAGTTTGGTCAAGACTTGAACTGGCGGTTTAAAAGTTTGCAAAAAAGAATCCGCGCAATGCACGAACCGGAAAACCCTTGAATGCCTATGGCCCTGCCTTTGACACAAGGAGTTTGTCCTGCCGACTGTTTACCACTGAGCCATCAAACATGGTGGCGCGTGTCAGGGGAACGTCTATTGAAGGAAGCAGCATGTATCGAGGTATATAACCTCTGGAATATATCCCCATTTCTCTCCTACAGACTGCCCCTTTAGACGCACTTCCTTCTCCTTTACTTCATATCCTGATCACTACCTACCACGTTAGGTGTCCTACTATGTGGTACAAGTGACTACTAGCTGACCAGATACCAAGTCATTAGCATAGGCTTGACTATAAGATTCTCATTGATAAGATTCTCATTGATAAGATTCTCATTGATCTTTTCTATAAACTTTTTAAGGACGAACAGGCCATGTCTACAAGGAACGAAGTGTCACAGGAAGACGCATTACGAGATTTCGTAAATGACATGTGAGTCCTCTTATGCAATCGCGATATAAGCCAACCAATCTCTTGGGAAGCCACTTCGGTATAATAGCGTTTACAAAGAAGTATCGGGTTAAGGATACTTACTATACGCCGAGAGATGGACATGCTTAAGACGCTGGGAGAAGTCGATTCCCTCCCATGCAAGTTGCCGTAGATAAATGAATCTCTTTCTTTGCTGCTATCTTGTGATAGAACACTGCATCTGAGATTGACCGTATACTCTAGGAATTGTGTCTAGACCCTGCTCGTGGACCGAGCTTGAGAAGAGAATCAAGGTTGAAAAGCACATAGATTTCGGCAGAGAGATGATCACTTTTCTATCCAATGGCACAAGGATAATGATTCGGCGAACTCGTGTGTTTAATCAGTGTTACGTTGATGTGGCTTGTGATAGTGTTTTGTTTTGTAGCGATGAACACAAACAGTCTTGGCAACCGGGTATTCCATTGCATGGAGTTGTACATGGAAAAGGGGATACGCATAGCCTACCTCGTGGCGCGGTTGCATGGGCGCTTTCTTCACCGGGGGCAACCTCCGTGCAGCCCGCTACCGTTAAAAAGGTCCCTACATACAGCATCCCGCATGTAGTCTATACGCAGTATGTATGTGCGTATGAGGCACAATACCGTGTTGTCGATCCTTTAGACTACCTACTTGCCCTTAGACTAGGCAGCAGTTTAAACTTACAGTTAAACACCTAAAAAGCGAACAGCGCATGATTATCTTCACCTTAATTTATCAATTATATTGACAAAGACGTGAAATATAGGTAGCCAATTGATAAATACTGCCAGTCCTTACTTACCTGATTCAAACAGCCCCCAAACATGGCGGCGAACCAGAGATTCAACGGTACTAAAGCCGTCTACTCCTCTGCCCTCACCGGGGAAGCCCATTCTAGCGACAGCACAACCGACGCCTGGTTCGAGCACTCGTCGGCCAAGCGCATCAACACCGACACAGTCATCGCACAATCTCTAGCCGCACAATACCCAGATCAACACCTCACCATCGCGCCGCCGACCAACGGCCTCAGCCTCCTCGCCTTCGCAGCAGCAGGCAACGCATCCTACTCACCCATCACCTGCTCCTCCTCCTCCTCCTCCTCTTCATCATCATCACAAGACGGCGTCTTCGCCCCCGTGAGATGGACAGAATACATGCCTCCAGCGCGCCGCATCGACGGCGACCCAGGCGCCCTGCGCTGGACGCTGCGCTTCGCCAAGTTCGCGTATCGCTGGCAGGAGCACGACTTCACGCTCTACGTGGTCGACGGGCGCGACGGCACGGAGGCCTACGCGGCGACCACGAACCAGTACATCCTGTGCGCGGAGCGCGGCCACGCCGAGGCGCTCGTCCTGGCCGCGGGGCGTTGGGCCAGCGAGCTGCACGACGAGGTGTGGGTGTACGACCAGGGGTACTGGCGGAAGAGCGCGGAGCTGTTCTGGAGCGTGTCGCGCTCTTCGTGGGACAATGTCATTCTCGAGGAGGGGATGAAGAAGGCCATTATCGACGACCATGTCTCTTTCTTCGAGTCCCGTGGCACCTACGCCCGGCTGAAGGTGCCGTGGAAGCGCGGCATTATATATCATGGTCCGCCCGGCAATGGCAAGACTATCTCGATCAAGGCTACGATGCGTATGCTGTGGGATCGAAAGGAGCGTATCCCGACGTTATATGTGCGGTCTTTGGCCTCGGTGAGTCGTTCATTCGCTCCGGTTCAATGGATGGATAGATCTACGGATCGTTGAGGCTGACATTTCGCGCATGTTTAGTGGGGCGGGCCCGAGCGCGCGCTCATGGATATCTTTACGAAGGCGAGAGAATTCGCCCCTTGCTATCTCGTATTTGAGGATCTAGATAGCATTGTCTCGGACCAAGTGCGCAGTTACTTCCTAAACGAGGTGGATGGTCTCAAGAACAACGACGGCATCTTCATGATTGGGTCGACGAATCATCTCGAGCGCTTAGATCCCGGTATTTCTGTAAGTCTAACATCCATACTTGGCCTACATCTCAATATAGAAAAGTTTTGTGAAGGAGTGGCTGACTTCTAGTAAGAAACGCCCTTCCAGGTTCGACAGGAAGTACTTCTTCCCGGACCCGGACCTAGAGCAGCGCATCGCATACTGTAAATTCTGGCAGCGTAAATTGGCCGACAACAAGGACATCGAATTCCCAGATAAGCTATGCAAGGCTATCGCCGAGATCACGGATAAATTTAGCTTCGCTTATATGCAAGAGGCTTTCGTAGCGGCGCTTCTGGCTATTGCCCGACGGTCTAAAGGCGGAGAGAGATACAGCGAGGAATTGCTGACGCGGGATATGGGCGATGGCTGGTTAGATGTGTGTGTTGGTGGTGGTGGAGGCGACGACGACGACGACTTAGATGAGCTCGTGTTGTGGGTTGAGATCAAGAAGCAGATTGAGACGTTGCGCGAGGGCATGGAATCTGAGAGAAGAGCCGTAGCGCACAGTAAGAACAGCTCTCGGAGAGAATTCTAATTGAAGCTGGGTTGAAGGGAGTTCTCTCTTGTCCTACTTCCTTACTGGATCAATACAGCCGAATCTAAAGCTGGGCGGCCATCTCGTGGAGGCAACCCATACTCATGGACTGGTGCCCTCACACAATGGCAGTAGATTTCAATCTAGTTCCAAGTCAAAGACGTGACACAGCCTTCTTCTAATGTAGATTAATTACGGTACACGAAGGTGATACATTCCGAGAGCCGAAAGCCGTGAACCTATCTGTTCGCCTACAATTGAGGGCAACCATCTGCATCAAACCGAAACAATTTTTATCGACATTCGTGTTTCCCAAATGTCCGGTGTCTGTCAAGGGAGGCGAATTCTCGTCCAGCCGCCGAGAAAACACTGCTCAAACAAACTACGCTATTATTTCTGGAAGATTCGACCATTGTCCATTATCGTTCGACGCCGGGTCAAACCAGCCAGCCAGCCAGCCAGCCAGCCTTCCTCGCCTTTCCGCCTCCCGGGTTGCCTCCCTTGCCTACGCCCGGAAGATTGGTGCGACATGCTGCACGTCTGAAGGGGGAACTCACTCACCGACTAATCAACGCGCCCGACAGCTCAACAACAACAACAACACCCGACTACCTAGCTAGCCGGCCAACAAGTGCGGACGGCCTTATCGCTCAGGCAATAAATAAAGGCCGTCGCCTGAACGCCATCATGGCTTATTCCCTCCCTGGGCACACGAAAACAATTTCCCACAAGAGTTCCGCGCCAAACGGAGTGATGCGACCTACTCTACCACATTGTCCCTCCTTGCGAATCGACCCCAGCCTTCATCGAACGACAAGATAATACCGAGCCATGTGTTACGAGCGGTACAAAGGGTACACGATCTGCTCGCACGCGGACCCGCAGAGCACGCCGACGGAGTCGAAGCAATGCGACGAGTTCCTCGGGACGGGCCGGTGCGCGATGGGGAAGAAGTACGTGCTCGTGACGGAGGAGTTCACGCCGGGCCTGTGTCCCGGTTGCTGGGAGCTGGAGTGGAAGCTGGAGGACGCCATCGGCAGCCTCGACGACGGACAGAGGCAGTCCGACACGTGGAGGCTGTGGTACCGCATCGGCCTGCCGCATAAGGACGTCATGCTCGTCATGGATGTCATCTACGTGTGCCAGATGGCGCAGCTCGAGATGTACAGGTGGGAGGGCCCCTATCATGCCGAGCAGGTTGTTCTCGCGCACTGGACCGCCATCTTCCGCGAGTTCAAGGACTGGCTGGAGGAGAGGCTCGAGAAGAGGAATGCGAGGGGACAGCTGTACTTTCCGCCTGGTGAGGAGAAGGGCGTCCGGATAGAGAAGAAGAAGGTCCTGCAGCATCTGGTTAGATGGATGTGTGAGTTGTATTGCCTTAGCCAATTTGTCATCTACAACGCCAATATCCCATTTTTGAATTACCTGCTTACTTGAGAGTTGCTTTAGTGGTGAATATGGCTCAGACCAGATTTAACAACCTTGACATTCCGACTTTCAGGGAAGGGCTGGAAAAGGCATTCAGTAACTTGATATACGAATGGAACACGCACTTTCTCGAGGAACCAGGCTGTGATCTTGCGAAAGAGGAATTCAGCAAGTATTGGACGAGTTGGTTCGCGAAGAAAGAGAATGATATGGGATATGATGGGGACGAGGATGCCTAGGCGCATGTTGATACTAGCCACTAAATAAGGAGAAATGGTAAGATATTCGATGTGCGGAAAAATTTAGGATACACAGCGATGTTCATTCGGGCAGCACTATGCTTTCATGCTCATACATCATATGTTTGATACGTATTATCTTATATACCGTCTCCATTAGGTAACCTAGAAATCTCTACCGATATCATGGAGTCGCTTACGGACCATAAGTCCATGGTTGCCTTGTAGCTAAGCTATTGACGACGACGGTGGTATTCAGGAACCTACATGAATGTGAAGACAGCAGAACTCTGAATAAACCACAAAGGAGCGTCCCCTTCGATGTCTAGTTAGCGGGCCGCGTTTTTAGCCCCTTCTCTTGTTTATACGTCGCATTCCACCACCAGCTCCCGTATCCAAGAACTCGAAACACTCAGCAGTCTCTGACCATGGGGTATAAATTGCCATCCAATCATAGAAGCAGCGTCCTTTCATCGGGGTAGTCTTCTAACGATCTCCCAGGGGAATAGTCCGACCATCCAAGCAAGACAGACATCTCATCGAGCACCGTCATCTCCGCAACCAAGTAACAGCGTCGAAAGGTCACACTGGACACAAGAAAGCATAAGGATAAAGAATCGATCCTATTCCGATCCGTACCGCCCTATACCATTCAAATGCCGACAGCCACGATCGCAAAGCGAGCAAAGTACCCATCAACGACCAGCAATAACGAAGCCGCCGCCGCAGCTAACAGATCATCATCGTGATGCAAAATCGGCCAAGAGATAGACCAAGAGACTGACTCATAACCACTAGCGACCCCAAAGATAATGTACAAAGTCGACAGGGTATACGCAGGCATTTAACCAGACCAACGCGAGACATCCAGAAGAGCGCAATGTAAGAATCCTTACTCTACCGACCGCATTATCGACAAAATTTGATTATCATTCAATGAACCGACCTACCTTGAGAACTAACATTTAGGGTCTTCGACCTTGAAGGTAAAGATATATCTAATCTAGTCAGTTTAGTAATACGTCGGTTGACAGTCTACACCATGATGCCCCCCGACCATTTCCATCTCGACCAGCCGCCGGCGACCTTGTGGTGGAAATTTAATTGAAGCACCGCATAGATACGTGTGGCTTCTATGTTTGGAGTAAATCCGATTGGTTTTTCTATTTGGGTCTTTATCACACCACGTATTTCTTCCTAAACCCTAAGTCGTTTCGGTGCTTTAGTGTAAACTTATTCGAGAGAAAGTTATTACTACCTAGTTGTAAATAAAAAGTAACATAATCGAATGTCTACATTAGGATGCTATAATTGCGATATTGCTCACTTGTTGGATTAGAGACTAATTAAACATGACTTTTGGATCATCATAAGCCCCCCGGGGAAGACCTGAGATATTAAGATATCACAAACTAAAATGCAGGAGGGCTCAATTAATTGACGATTCTACTAATCTTATGCTGCCAAACGAAGCCAAAGAGGCCATTCCCTGTACCTCATCAGCGTCGATGGCGCAAGTACGATGCCTTCACCTCTGCTAACACGTAGCAACTTTCTTGTAAATCCATCGTAACATCTACCAATGTGCTCGCAAATTGCACCGGTAAACACTAGTACAGCCCCTCAAACTATCGCAAAGAAAATTTTTTTTCACCACCACCACATGTTAAGATCCTCAGTCGCGCTTAACCTGTCTGGAGCCCAGCTTGCCAAGGGCTCTGGCCCGAACAATATCTCTCCGAAAGACATACTCTTTACCCACATAAGGGCTGTAAGATTTTTGGAACATTTAGGCCAGGTCTTCTCGATTTCAAGAACCTCTAGTGATTTTATGAGGTCTGGATTGTTGAGAAAGGCCCTTAGTATCGCGACTTCGCTGCAGCCATGGAATGGTTCTGTAATGTAATTCGGGTCCAAGTTCGGACCTGGAGGGCAGCAGGCGTCGAGCTGCGGTATGTTAATTTTGAGTTTGCGTATATTATTCAACCTTCCGAAGTATCTTGAAACCCGTATCCACTCGCGTTCCCATCTAAAGAAGGGATCGTAAAGAGCACCATCGGCTTCGACCTTCACATATTGAATCTTATCTAGGAAGTCGTCGCATAGCAGCTTTCCTGGGTTTGTGATTCTTTCAGATTCTTCATAAATCTCGTCATATATGTAGCAATATCTCGGCTTGGGGAACTTTGATCGCAGAACTTCTTCAAGATGCTTTATGGAAGAATCTAGCAGAGCCGGACCTGGTTCACTGCGGGGGTGAATCGCTGAATAGTTTGGTCTAACATGGTATGACCCAAAACTGAGACTGTCAACACTTGCATCAAAAGGTAGCGAGTTTGGCTCAGGCTTCCCGTATCTCTTAATAGCCCTTGCCCGTGTGGTATGGCAAATCTGAAATGCAGGTATGTCTGCCCACTGTCGAGGTTTACTAAATACAATACCGGGGAAAACGTCGGAAGAGATTCCCTGAAGTTGGTAAGGCTGGTTTAAGTATTGAATGATGTCTAGTGTGATTTCCGGGGGTAGAAATACTGGTCGGAGCTCAATCGAAGCCTCATCAGTATGGGGCAAAGCTGTAGAAGCGTTTTTATGCCGCAGCACGCACGTCTCGCTACATTCAATGAAATCGAACACCTGGGCAGCAATTTCATCTCGTGCCCCCTCTTCGTCTATGCCTTGGGGTCCGAACTGGGCCAATGGTATTGTCAATATTTCCGAGGGTTGAGTTTTCGCCATTTTCATTTCTAGGGCCGGTATGATGAGTATGGCTCATAATACGGTCAAATGTGACGAATAGTGAGTGACTCTTCGCTCCTGTTCTATACGTGAACAAGATCCTCTAGTTTCCAGTTAGGAGAGCCTAAGATGAGTATATGCGATGGCTTTGCAAATGAGTGATATATGGCGGTAGGAAGCAAACAACATACCTTGGGGTGTAGATGGCAAGAGACTAAGACAGTGAGCTGGTCATTGGCAAAGAATCAATGGAAGGGAGACCATAGACGTAGACAATATATCGGAGCTAATCGTGGAAGAAGCGCGACGGTACCTTTCCTAGGAGATATGTGTGCCGTACTGGAATAGCGCACCAGATGCTGCTAATCTTGGAAGGAACAAGCAGAGATGGTTAGAATGTCGTAGTTGCGGACAAGTTGTCTATTGTGGGAAGGGGTGGATATGAGAAGATGTGATGAATTGTGATGATGAAAAGATTGAATTATCAAAACAGATAGGCGCGGCAAGAGCGTAACCGCAAAGAGTGGTGGTCGCGCAGAGATATCCGATCCGTTGATAATCGAAGAGAATCTGATGAATCTGAAGAAGTTCAATAGGAAGAGAGGATAAAGATGAAAGATGTAGATGTGCAGAGGCGTTCCCCCAAGTGTAGCTGCCATGCATATAGGTAATGTGCAGGGAGGAGGAGGAGGAGAGAGAGAGAAAGAGAGTAATCACTTAACCCGGGCCATGACAACACCTACCTAGGTAGCTGCCGTTACATTATAAAGTGAGTTATGCTTGCCTCGTACCTGCCTCCTGTGCGTAAGGTAGTATATACGTATGTGGCTACTTAAGTAATACCTAGTACCTGCATGTAGGTACTACCTGGGGTCCTTGCAAACACAGGCATGCACAGGGGAAAAAGGGAAGAAATTTAGAAGAGACAAGAATAATACTCGTGATATTAACTTGGAAGTATAGCATGCATATACAAATAAGTACCTTACATATCTTACATTTCTACTACGGAATAATTTGACTGACAAATGTGCTTCCTCAAGCAGCTCTCCTAAAATACAACACAGGTGACTGCCTATGGCATATGTGCACACATTGGTTAATACACATCGGTAGACAACGGATGAGTTCACAATATAAGATCAAAAGTTGTGGTTGAATGCTATTCATGTCTATACGCTATGTAGTTGATACTATACTTAGCACTTTTGGACTCTGCTGTTATCAATCAACAATATATCACATCTTCGCTTTCCTTTCTAAAACACAAGCCCAGGCCCTGTTATGTACTGGTATACATTTCGATACATTGAAAAGCTTAACTCAATCCTTTTCCACTCAATGCCTTGCCTATTTGAATTTAATTTTACACGCTGGATTTTAATAATAAAAATGTTGATTTTGAATTTGCCTCATTTATTACATAACCTTTCTTTACTTCAGATACTTCATAATCTCTTCCCTCTCTCCAACTGGTATGGTGTGTAGTAAGTCTTTGAGGCCCTTAAGGGCAGCGGCCTTATCGTTACTCAGCAAGTCTGCCATTTGCTGAGACACTGTCTCTGCCTTCATGTGCTCGATCTTGCTGGATATCGTCTTGGCGTTCTCCTCGTACCAGGTCACAACTTCTCTATCTTCACGAGAGAAGTTGGTGATGCCCGACCACGCAGCTAGTAAACGTAGATGTTTCTGCCGTGCCTCGATAGCTGCAGGGCTGCTGGAATCTGTCGTCTTGGATCCAGCTGCGGCGGCCATGCGCTTGAGAACATAGTCCTCGTTGAGACGTCTGCGCGCACGCCAGTAGAAGAAGCGACGGGCATTCTTCCACTCGATGGCCTCGCGAATGGTACCCTTGGCCTTCATGCGACCAGCACGGTCATGCAAATCAGCAAATTGGATGCTGATTTGGGCATAAATCGGCAATAGCTGCTTCTCCCGAGTCGTCATCTGAGCCTTTAGATATTCTAATTGATCCTTGGTCAAGTCTTTCTCCGCGGCCTGCTTCTTGAGCGCGGCGTAGGTTGGGTCAAGACGAGCCATCGTCTCAAGCTGCTTATCTTTCTTGTACTTGATGCCAATGATACCCTCGGGTTCGAGGACACCGGCGCGAGATTCAACATCGGCATACATTTCCATAGCGATGGGGTTGATTGTAGGGTCAACGACAACCCAGGAGCCACCACGTAGCTCACCGAAAGGCGGGATGTATACAAAGATGGGCTGTTCATATTTGACGAGCGCATCGACAATGTAAGATCCATACTTCAAGACCTCGTTGTACATGTCGCGCTGACCACCAGAGAAACCTCTCCAGTTAGCTAGGATCATAAGCGGCAACTGCTCACCGTGGTTGAAGTCGTTGATGGCTTGAGCTGTCTTGAAGGCGGAGTTAGGGTACCAAACACCACCGGCTTCGTTAACGACCTGCTCTACCGAGTCGGGGTTGGCTGGGTCTGCAGGAGTGATGTTCTCCACCGTTCGTGTCTCGACAGCGATGACACCCATCGGAATGCCACCAAGACGAGCGCGACCGACGACAACGGTGCGAGCCCAGCCACCAAGAGTCTCGACGAAGGAGTTCTTGTCGAAAAGACCGGGCTGGAAGCCGTCTTCATCTTGTTTACCACCAATGAGCCACCTAACGTCGTAAGGCTGCTTGTTAGGCGGTGTGTACACAATCTCACGATCCCAAGTATCGACACTGGGTGTAATTGGAACAGGCAAGCCGCGCTGCGCTGGGATAAACGACAGCCACTCGACAATCTTCGAGACACCGGCAAAGTCGTCGTTGGCAGTCATGTGTGAAACGCCGTTGCGGTACATGATCTGAGTACCACCAAGCTGTAGGTTAGAGGTGTATACTTCGCGTCCTAGCAGATTGTTCAAGGCACCAGCACCAGTAAGAATGATGGGCTGGCCTTCAATCTGAATAGCACGCTGACCAAGACGAACAAGGTACGCACCAATACCTGTTATCATTAGCTATCAAGCCAAACAAGAGATACGTTGGAGAACTCACCGATCGATCGGCAGGTGATTAGTGTGATCGTGAAAATGTCGTTATAAGCCCGGCTCGTGGCGCCTGCAATCAGACCAGAGCCTCTTAAGCATTCGACACCCAGACCATCTTCAGCACCGACAATAGCGACAATCTTATGTCTCTTCTCACCGTCTTCGCTAACGGGTTCGGTAATGACATCACGAGCTGCGCCCTCCTCAAACCGTTTCTTTGTAGCTTCGTCGAGGTACAAGTACTTGAAGCCAGATTCCTGTTTGTTAGGGTCATTCCAAGCCACCTTGAAGTGGGGAATCAGCTCCTCAGCAACACCCAACCGAGCACCAGAGTTTGCGGAAAGGTAGATACGGGGGATTCCCATGCTGCGAGCCAACTCGGTACACTTGTTGAAGAAATGGTCTTCCTTAGGTCCGAAGGAACCGATCTTGTAAGTGATATCGTTGGCAACCACTATAAACTTACGGCCCTTGGGATATTCCGGGGTACGAGCATTGATAACCCAACCGACCATACCACATGTGTTAGTTCCGGGCTCGCGAGAAACTTCGGCAAGCTTGTCATGATCATCAAGAACCAGTTCACTGTAGTCAATGCATTCGCCATGTGCGGGCTTTTTATCCGCAAAGCTAGGTTGTTGCTTGACAATTTGTACCCAGCTGTTCTCGACAGCTTGTCTGAAGAGCTCAGGGAAATCATACACATACTGGGTGCCCATGAGATGGGCCTTGTAGCGTTTAGGTTGCAGCCAGTTCTTATTAGGGTATGGACTGGAAACGGGCATCAAGTGCATAGAGCCGATCTTGGTGGTGCCGCCAATTGAGTGGAAAATCATTTCGCCCTTCTCAGACTTCCGCTCGGCGTAAATCTCAACCTGAATGACATAGCCCGATGTGTTGCTAATCAGGACGCGGAGAGGAACCGGCATACCTGTTGTAGCATCGGTGCAGATAATGCGGATCTCAACGTGGGAAACACGGAGGCGCCAGGCACGAGGACCGAATCGATCCAGGAAGCCTTGCAGCGAGTGCTCAACCTCTTGCGGCTTCAGTTGGAAGACGGGAGAGAAGTTCAAGAACATGTGATTAAGATCGGAGTTGTTGTTGCCGATGATCTCCAGCGCGTCGAAGATATCATTGATGACTCTATCCGTTTCGGAGACAAGATATTCGGCAGTTGGAATATCATCCCGTAGACGGCCAGGTCGTATAACGGCACGCGTGAAGTAACGCTTGTCAGTTTCAACTCCTTTCCCAACGGCCTCGTAAACATGAATGTTCTTGTTCTCTGTGAAGACGGGGGTGATCTTGAACTTGGAGAGACGCTGTAGCTCGAGCTGGAAGGCTAGAGAGGGCTCAACATGACGAATACTGTTATCTTCTTCGTACGCCGGACCACGGAAGGTATAGTACCGAGGGTACGAACCATCGTTTCGACCGCACACAACGGTCAGACGGCGAACACGACGCGTGTATAACTCTGACCGTGATCCCTCTACTAGACTGCGGACCCTCGTGATGATCTCCTCATCATCAAGGGATTCAGCGTCCCGGACAGCGATATTGATAACATTGGATAGTTCGTCATTAACGACTTTGCGTTTGCCGCTAAGATCAGGTACGGCACTAGGAGTGCGAGTCTTTCGAGAGGGAAGAGTATCCAAGGCTTTTTGTAAACACTCCTCGGCATCATCCATGTATCTGCAGGGAACAATCACACCCTTCCGAACTGCCTCAGGTTCTGAGATGTAGTCGAGATAGCTCATGTCACTGACGGAGCTAATGCGATTAAATCCGAATTCCTGTGGTTGTGGAGTGCCAGGTACTGAAGGATTTGTGGACTGGGGAACGATATCGAATTCGTTCTTTCCAGACTTACGGAATGAGAAATCCCAAGAAATATAGGCGGGGTTTGTGTCAGTCTCATCCGCATGGTAGTCAACCTTGGTGACATTGTAAGCACGGTACGCCCGACGAACATAAACCTCCAGCGCAGCAGTCGAAACCCAAGGGTCGTCGTGAGCAAAGAAGGAAGATAATACATCGAAGATCGTGTACTTGGAGTCAACTACCTCCTTAATCACGTCGAGATTTGGCTGTCGGTGTTCCCAACCAGTCTCGCCATACTTATTTTCGACCACAGCAGAGCGCAGAATATGCTCCATTTGGGCTGTTCGCTCCTCTAGTGATGGCAGCGCACATTGTATCAAGATTTCTCTTGCCTTAAGTGAAACCTTGGCGGTCGATCGGGAGTCAAGCTCAGCCATCTTCCGCAGTACAGGCTTGAAATACTTGGCAACATTGCCGACATTTGGCTTATTCGGGCGATACTCATCTAGTAAAGCCAGGACCAAATGATTCTTAGAACCCACACGGCTGTGGGAGAGGACGATCTGAATTACTTTCAAGTAGTCTTCCTTGTTCTCTTCACGGAGCTTGAGAATGACGTCCTCATCCTGTGTACGACGGTGGGCGAAAAGGGACTCGACTTCTGTATAGAGGGATAGAAGTGAAGAAATGGCATTGAGCTCTCGGACCTTCTGTCCTTCGGCGTAGTTAACGAGGACGTCCAATAATGGCTCCAGGGTTACTCGTAAGGTATCAGCATCGGCGGACGATAGATTATCATTGAGGAACTTGGCAAATGTTTTAGCCAGAGTCTTCGCTGGAAATTCGCTTCCTCGGGTTTTAGATCGCTCAATTGCTTGAGTAAACGCGGCATCAAGCTTTTGTGGCATTCTAGAGTGAAGGGCAGAATGATGAGCGGCCCACTCGCTGTAAGGAAGCTCGGGGTCCCGTAGCACCTCGACCATTTCTTTTAGGGTTGATTGCATGATAACCGAGTTATCGAAACCCATAAGAATATTTCGCAGAATAGCATAGAGCCTGTTAAATCTCTGTGCAGGCTTGTTACCAATCACCTGGGGCGAACCAAGATCTGGAAGCTGCCCAAGGAAGGGTTGAGCCTGCTTAACACGTGTGGGGTCATCCAAGGCAAGGATACCGAGAATATCACCAGCTTCGATGGTTATTCCAGGCTGCTTGATCAGTTGAACAATACCATCCTCTTGGGCAATCAAGGGCATGAACATCTTCATAACTTCGACTTCAGCAAAGGTTTGACCAGATTTAACGTGCTCGCCATTCTCGACAGTGTACTTCACCAGCTTACCAGGACTGGGAGTTCGTAGCTGGGTTGGGTCGTTCTCTTGCTCGAGGAGACAGGTCTTGCCGTCAACAGAAATGCGCGTGGCGCCGACTTCCTCCTTCCAGTAGACGCTATGACTCCGGCCGTTGATGAGAATCAGGAGACCGCCATCACTCAAGGGTCGAATACCAACTTGGCATTTTGATCCGTTGATGAAAAGGTGGTAACTGTCAACAGCAGCCCGGGTAGCTGTGAACTTGTACCGATGACCTTCATAAATGAAATCGATCGGGAAAACTGTCTTGAGAATGTCCTTGGAGGGGACCTGACCTCTTTCCAAGCCAGCGCGATACTCATTAATGGTTGCCTCGCAGGCGATGTGAGCCTTTGTGGTTGCACCGCAAACGACAGCAAGGATAGGGTCTGGCCGCTCAGCAGTCAATCTCTTTGAGATCAGCTCATCTAGCCAGCCTGTAGTAATTGTGTTGTCCTCAAATGCTTCTGTCTCTAGCAGCTTAATAAGGTACTCGACAGTTGTCCTAAAGTCACCACGAATACTTAACTCCTTCAGCGCAACGACCATATTCTTCCGAGAAGTTGCTCGGCTCTCTCCGTAGGCGAAGATGTGACCGAATTGACTGTCGGAAAAACTGTGAATACTGGAGGATGTACTGACGGAGAAGTAACCCCACACATTGGCACTACTCCTGAAATTAAGGTCGTGCATGACACCATTAGAAGGCTTGAAGCCCTCACCAGGGTCTTCAGATGTGATACGGCACGCTGTGCAGTGTCCACGAGGCTGTGGCCGACGCTGTGTCTTCTCGCTCTGAGGGTCTTTGAACTCGAAATCGATCTCAGTACTGGTCTTGGGATCAACACCGTAAAGTAAGCGAATATCGCTTATTCGGTGCAAGGGGATACC
Organism: Xylaria sp. FL1042; assembly: GCA_022495085.1. Taxonomy (NCBI): domain Eukaryota; kingdom Fungi; phylum Ascomycota; class Sordariomycetes; order Xylariales; family Xylariaceae; genus Xylaria; species Xylaria sp. FL1042. The sequence goes on from MU380237.1 coordinate 35,312, forward strand.
CATAGCAACCTGCAGTTGAGCGACTGGCAAGTTAACACCGCTGACCATTTCGGTGGTTGGATGCTCAACCTGAAGACGTGGGTTCAGCTCTAGGAAGTAAAATTGATCGTCTTCATGCGAGTACAGATATTCGACCGTGCCAGCAGAGACGTAACCGACAAGGCGACCAAGTCGTACTGCAGCTTCCTCCATCCCTTTAAATGTTGGTGGTTTCGCGATTGTTACAGGAGCTTCCTCAATGATTTTCTGATGTCTCCTTTGCACGGAACAATCTCTGCCAAAGAGTGAGATATTGTTTCCATACTGATCAGCCAGCAGTTGCACCTCCAAGTGTCGGGCGTTTCCGGCCAACTTCATAATGAAAATAGGGGATCCAGGGATTTCGCTTGCCGCGGCCTTGTACAATGCCTCGAACCCTTCTTCTGACAGGGCTTTACGGATACCCTTACCACCACCTCCTTCGGAGGCCTTGATCATGACGGGGAAACCAATTTCGCGGGCCTTTTGGAGACCCTCTTCCCAAGAGCCGACGCACCCTTTCAGGTAGATGTCATCAGCAACCGTGACAAGTCCCTTGTCGTCGACCTCGACCTGGTTCACACCCGTTCCTGACCATGGAATGCAGGGGACATTAGCGTGCTGTGCGACGATGGTTGATGAGATTTTGTCACCCAGAGAGCGCATGGCAGATCCTGGGGGCCCGATGAAGACGATTTTCTTGGGGGATGCTGCTAATGATTCGGGCAATTTGGGGTTTTCTGAAGCATGTCCCCTATTTACCAGTCAGACCAGTCGTAACCAAACCGGCATTTCACAACAACACTGGAACTTACCATCCTGCCCATACGGCGTGTACATTCATGCGCTCAGCGACATCCACAATCAGCTCTACGTTAGCATAGTTGTGATTATTTGTGCCACCAGGGACTTCGACATAATGGTCAGCCATTCTTATGTAATCGGCATTGGCTTGCAGATCTTCGGGGGTGGCCATGACGGTAAACTGAATAGCTCTTTCGTCGCCGAAGGTCTCGTAGGCCCATTTCCGGACTGAACGGATTTCTTTGACGGCAGCGATACCGTTGTTGGCAATGAGCACCTAAGGGGTATTAGTCTACTCAAATCATGTGTTTGCCCCCGAATTATCAATCCCTTACATTTGTGATGACAGTGTGACCATCGTGAGCAGCTACGAAGTCCTTTACTTTTGATGGAGCTGCGTTTTCAAGCCGGTTACCGCCAATGAAGTGGTCTGCGACTTTGTGTTTCTCAGCCCAAGTAGCCTTGCCATTGGAGACAGGGACTGTTCGGTTGCCATTGACAGGGCCTTGGCCGTTCAATTGGGAAGGCATGGTCTCGACAGAAAAATTAGAGGATAAAGAGTGATCGGTCGTGCGGTGAGGAGACGATGTCGAGTTGATTAGACGGAAGAGGATGGTCAGGGGATCATCAAGGTATAGTGGATGCCCGGCACGAGCTCCTAAGAAGCAGGAAAGACGAGCAATGGTGCTTGTGGTCGATGTCCCGGCGTGGAAGACGGTGATGTTGCCAGCAGACCCAGCTACTGCTGACTGTGTTGTCGGTAGCTTCGTGCAAGGATTCTCGGTTGCAGACGACGGTGAGAGGGGCTCCCGCTAGACCACTCAACAATTCTATCCGAGGAACCGAATGGAAGGTACACTAATGCCTAGGGACAGGTACAAGCAGAATGGAAGCGCAAAATGTCTATAATTCCCGGAGAAGGGTAAATACGTCAGCCCCAGGCATTGATAAAGTTTGGGAAATCTGTGTTTGAGGGAGGTCCACGCGTACTCGTTCGCCGGAGTAGCGAGAACACACTGCGGCCACTTACACAAGCACCAGTCAGATCTATCTTCCCGGGTATCTAGTTTTATGTAGGGCCCTCGCTGTGCAAGACGAAGGGCTAACTGTAGAGCAGACCCAAGCTGTGCTAGAATTGAAATGGAAATTACAATTGCTCTCTTAAAAGAAAGAAGCACAGACAATGGCCGAGCAGTATATCGTGAAGGTTAAATGGAGAGGTGTTGGGGGGAAAGGAGTCTCGGGAGACTTAAAGGGCGGGATCAGAATAATAATAAAATGGTCGACGAGCCACTAACCCGTCGGGCCACGGTGAAGTGTTGTACCTGTCTGAAAGCGTCTGAAGGCTGGGTGGGTACTACCCAGACAGGGTACCTACCTTACACCTTAGTGCAACCTCGACTAAGAAAAGACGGCTAGATCGAACCTCACTTAAAACCAAGTCCCTGATGAAGAGAGGTACCCGTGCTAGTGGTATACAAGTCACGATAGACGCTACTAAGCCGTTGGGGACCAGGTTTTCTACCCACCACCTCAGCAAACGACTATCTAGCTGAGGCAACACATTAACTCTTGCATTGCTAGAAATAATTTTCTCTCTCTTTCTCTCTCTTTCTCTCTCTCTCTCTACATTTTCGCACCGTTATTATACAACTATAGATGAAGGCAAAAATAACAACGGTAGTTTTTAGTGTGATACCTATGAATAGGTAGGTAGGTTCAATACCTAGTAGTAGGTATCGGTACATACATCACTCTACACTATTGAGTACATGTCCTGCGACGGACTTGGCGCCCCGACAAGTACTGTGTAATTCTATCTTGATGGCAAATCTTTGATCTCTCATATCTCTTACCTATTCAGGCAATAAAAGGGTCCCGAAATAGACTAAGATAGCATCTATCAACCCCAACCAGATCAAGGACAGATCAGGACGTCAAGATGCATGTTCTAATTGTCCCGAAGCAAACTCAATCTCAGCAAGTAATTCTCTCTAGTCCTATTGGTGGTGCGCCGCATTCGCGACAATCAAAATCCGAAGACGATGAATAAATAAAAAGGCAGTCTTCATTCATTATCCTATCTCTGATATCCATGTGCAAGATGGCCTCTCTAGACAAAGAACGAACAAGTGTTGTAGATATTTTCGGCGAATAAATCATTGGCTGCCTTCCCCGAAAGCCGTCATAAACCTTGCATCATAGTTATTGCTGAGGATGCACCTAGCTACAAGTATTCAGCGCATTGCCGTTGTCTCTCTCTTTCTCTGTCTTGAAATTGGTTTGCTTAGTTACTTAGTATTGGACCAACCGGAAACAGTTCTTCTGCCTTGTCGAATAATTAATTCTCGAAATCTTATAAAGTGAACCCCGGAAGAGAAAATCACGGGTGCCGAGATGTTACACTACGGCTTACTTAGTAACAAGTCACACGTATAAAATAGATTTCGGGCTGAAAGATGCTATCGGCCTCCAGTTGCTCATCCTTCCCCCCATGGAATCGGATATAGACTCTTCGGCGCATTTGCTTACTATGGACATCCCCAACTATGCTAGTGAGATTCCGGCGACTTTTCCTCCCTACTAATTTCTAGAAGGCCTACCTATACTATAGATAGCTAGTGCACACTATGATATGCGCTTCCTACCTACTAGAATAACTTTGTAAGGCAGAGAAATGTGTAAGTGTGAATGGTTAATAGGTACTTATCGACATACCCCGAGAGAACCCAGATTTGATAGCGCAATCTCGACTAGACGGGCAAGGATGTCGGTGGTACCCATTCTGCCCAGGCCAGGGCGTCCGTGCCGGGCCCCGCGGACAACCAGGTGGGATCTGGTACTGTCTGAATCTTTTTAGTGCAGGCAGGCCGAACTCAATTGTTGGGGTTCATCTTCGCAATGCAGTTCAAACCAATTCGATTCGATTCGCTCAACTCTTGGACTTGTCAAAGCCCACTTGTAGGTCCACTGTACTTGCCTACATACCTTTATTCATTTGGGACCTGTTACCATGAAACCATTTTGATGCCGGGGTTAAGGAGAATGAAGAGACACCATAGACCCGACAAGAGACAAAGAAGAAAATCAAAGGATTTGAATAGATAGGTAGATCCGAATTTGGATTCTCCATCCGTACCTGTTCTGACGCATTCCATTTTGTTCGTTATGCCGGTGCGAGATTGTCCGAAGCCTCTGGCGCAAGGCCCCCAACCGCATGTCCGACGGACCCCGGGTCCTAGTCCGCCATAGCGGCCAGGAAAAAAAAAACTTGACACAACAGATGTCGGCATCGCTTGGCGTCCATAATACTACTAGAATTCTTGAATAATGTCCACACCAGCTCAACAAGCAAGTAATTCAGTAGCTGAAGGGTGATGCTACACAGAAAATGGGTTGGCGACCTTGGTTTCGGTGTCTCAGATGCCATGATCCTGTAGGAATAGGCAACCCAAATATGATAGGGTCAGTAATCGGGCTTGTAATCAGCTCTGTCTGCTGTAGGTACTAAAATAAGCAACATGACGCAATGCTCGATCCGGAGGTACTGTATCGCCGCGATGAAACGGATAGGCGTGAATCCCAAGTCCTTCCTTAGGGCGGACGCATCCTTCGGGCTTCGTACTTCTGCGTCCGAACTAAGCCTTCTTGCCCAGTCGTGACATCCAAGTCACTCGAGCCAGTAGTCTGGGTTATCTTTAGATAGGGCAAACTTTTTGCAGTGGCACTCGGACTCCGAGCCCGAGGCCCGATTGGTGCCTGTAATGTTGTTTTGTTAACCCGATCTTAGCTAATCAGCGACCCATCGATCGGGGCTTGGAACGTTTGTTAAACTTGGCGTGTGTGTGTGTGTGTGTGACAGGTGCACAGGCGATGAAGATGTGGGAAACAGATCTAGAAGGAAAAAGAGACTGTGCACTAGGAAATGGAAATGCTGGGTAGGATAGACCTATATACCTACACATGTGCAATTCCGAGTGGCTCTTCCCTTGCGGCTGCTGCCGCAGTGACGAGCATCGACCCTTGGCATCGTACGATTTTTCCCCAGACTTACCAAATACCTGGGACTAACGAATCCTCCCGCGACAAAAAGGGAGGCAGGCATACGGACCCTTAAAATGCCACCAGCATGTCTATCGCTGAGCGTGCTCGACAATTATGTACATATATATGAGGTCATTGTACAAGAAATGCCTAGCTGTGATGATTAATGATACACAAGCAAAGGGCTCTCATGTTTCCAATCCAAAACCACTAGGTACCATCCTCCAAGAAGCGACATTGAAGCATTAACATAATATATTCTCCCTCTAAATATCGCGCGCTATTGCGATCTAGCTTGACATTCAGTCTCAGACATCAAAACCTTCATTCACATTGGACTTACTGGTGGGACAGGTCGACTCAATCAGGAAACCTCCGACCAGGGGATTGCTTACTCCAATTCAGCGACCTCCCCAACATTTCACAACATCTTGGTGCATTTTCCAATATAGCATGAGCCGGAACAGTAGAAGGGTATATTCATTCAATCAGTGCCTATTGTTCTTCCAACAACCTCTAACCTTATCGTGTTGCCTCGCCTTGAACGATCGTCAAACACTAAGACGAGCGAACGCTACATACACACATATCACACGTCACAGTTTCTAGGACACAACGGATTAATGGTTAACAACAACGGTGGTATTCGAATTCTCGCCTGTACAAAAGAGATTATGTGCCGCTTCGGCCGTTATTACTTGGTGCTATGTACTTCCGACAACAGCCCCTTTCCTCCGCCATTCTTCTCCGCCTTGCCCCCCACCCAATACGGCAGAAAGCTATTATGTACAATCCACGGCCAGCTGTAAGAAGACCAAGTCAATCTACAATCGTCAACCAGGAGGGAGGTATATATTCCTTCCGACCACTATGGACGAATAGTCCCTGTCAACAGCACCAGAGATTATGTTTTGCTCCCAGAGGCAAAACAAGGGGATATTATTTCTCGTGACAAAGAAAAAACAAGTCCGTTTCAACCCCAATAGATGATCCACCGCAACACCAATGAGTCCAACGTGTTAACGAAAAAGAACGCAGGTAAGTGAGTACGCAGTCCGAGTGATATATGCTAGCCATTCGTAACCTCGTAACGCCGTCAGCGCCTCACCAATCTATCCGGGCGCCTTTCCCAAATGCAAGCAGAGACGCCTATGTGGATGGGTAACCGGTAGAGATGATGAGACCTGTAATATATGGAGATGGAGAAGAAAACCATCAATCGAAAGAGCGCAAGGAGATTAGTATGTCTCTCCTAGATCGCTCAGCTTCCTGGATCTGCCGCCATCATTGGCGCCGCCGCCGCTTACTCTCCGGATGGATGAGTTCAGTCCGCCACTTTGCCGTCGTGACAATGGAATCCCACTAGGAGCTGGAATACCGCTACCACTTCCATCTGTGTCAAACTTACTATACGTTCCGCGGCGACTGGGGGTGCGCTCGTCCATCTCGTCAAATTCAAGATGACTTATGCTCTGAGAGTGCCCATGCAAGCTGCCGCTCATAGAACTCCTTGGACGTACACCCATGGGTGTCCTCGCGCCGGAGATACTAGCCCGAGACAAAGGACGCGGAATCTCATTCCGACTAGGGGGTCTCTCCGGCCGAGCATAACCCGAGACACTAGCTCGACTGCTCGGACGCGAGATGCCCGTAGCCGATCCCTCGGGTTCGTAGTTATTAGACCGATTAGGCAACGGACCGAAGGACAGTCGTGATACACCCGACGTACTAAGTCGACTAGTATGTTTGCCTGTCCCGGTGGCATTTGTGGATTGTGTCGGGGTCTCCTCTGTCACAGATGATGCAACAGACCCTATAGTGCGCTTGCGCGATCGCATGGTAATGGTCGAAGGCATTTGGGGAACTCCCTGCACAGAGGATCTAGGTGAAGCGCGGGGTGGCGTGTAAATAGGGGCCGGAAGTTTTGATCTTGCTGACTGAACGCGGGCCTCGAGACGCTGCATCTGGGCCGTAAGAGAGCGGATGTGAGTGAGAGATTGGGAAGGTGGCATCTTGTGAGAAGCGGCGCGGTTAGCAGTGGTGCGAGTCGGTGCAGGTGTGCGAGTGACAGTAACAGAGCGCACACCAGGTTGACGTGCGCTTGCTGGCGCGAGGCTCCTGGGCTTTGGTGTAGTGCTGCGGTCTGCGGAAGGAATACGAGATTTCTTTTGTGAGGGCGCTGGCGTCTTCAGTTTCGAAGATGGTCTGGGCAGAGTTGCAGAGGCATCAGACATGGGGGGTGAGGGCGGTTCGTTAATTGATGGCGGAAGTTTGCCCACAGGTGGGAGAGAAAGCTCATTGGGAGGCGTGCTGATCATAGGTGAGCTTGCCGTAGACCGCGGAGAGTCCTCGTATGTGTCCGAATAGGGGATATCAGTAGAGAGCGCAGAGAGTTGGCGATGTTCCGCCTTCTTGATCTTGTCCTGCATGATTTCGGCTTCGATTTTAAGATCTGAAAGTTCCTCTCGCAGCCTTTGAGCTTCAATGCGTAGTGTCTCTCGCTCTTGTTCTCCTATTTTGATCTCCTCCTCCATCATGACAGTCCTTTCAATAGCCACATTATATTTAGATTCCATATCCTCGAGAGACGATGTTGTATTTCTAGCTTGGCGCTCGAAATCATCGTTGGCGACTTCGATATCCCGCAGCTTTAGCTGTAAGCTCCGGTTGGTATCTCGGAGAGTAGTAATCTCCTTCTCCAACGCATTCTGAGCGGCATTCGACTCGGTTTTCGCCTTCTTGCATTTCTCCTGGGTAGTTTATCAGTATACAGTCGTGAGCAATAGAGATGTGGATTGCGCAACAAACTTACCTTCCACTCATCAGTCGCAAATTGCAAAGTTTCCACCTTCTGTTCCAACTCGATTTGCCTTTTATCGGCAGCGTCTAGATCCTTCTCAAGTTCGGCTTCCAGCTCATGGCTGGATTGCCGAAACTCGGAAAGCTCGTCGCAAAGCTGCTCATATTGTCTCTTGTACCAAGAAAGAGATTCTTCGGCGGTAGCATGCTCGTTTGGAGGCGATGACGGTGGTTCGGCCATGGTTATTCACAGTGTTTATGGTTTGTGCGCGGGCGCAAGTAGGTGTTTCCCCTTCAGGCCGTGATTTGGTATCGCATGCGTTGGCGATGTGGCCGTGAAGGGTGAGGATTATGAGTGCCCGTTTGGAGCAAACTAGGTAGACAAATGGAAATAGAAAGAAGAGGGTGGTTCTTAATAGAGTAGGTGTTGAATGAGAGAATGTGCGAAAGGAAAGTGTCTTGTTAACCCCCTACAAACACATGTGGGCGGACATGGTCTAGAGTCTAGAGGATATATATATTGACTGAGAGCTGCCTCTTAGACTCCTTTGATCTGTTTGAATCGCGAGAAGACTCAGTCGACGTGTGTTATTATTGGATGTGTGAATACATATGCTTGTCTCGCTTTGCGACAAGCGTTGGTGAAGTGTATGTTTTGTTGATTGAAATTGTAGGTGTTTCGCGGTCGTCGTCTTGTTGAAGTTGTTGAATTTGTCGTTATTTCGACGTAGTCGGTCGTTTCGCTGCTTTGACTTACCTGGGCCGCCTGGTTATGCTGTTTGGTTAGTCTGGCGGCGGTTGGGCGGAGATGGTGATGATGTTGATGGAGGAAGACGGACCACGCACGCCCGCCGCCTCTAGACAGCAACTCCTGCTTTTGTTGTCTCGGGTCTGTCAACAACCCCCCAATTCATGCGCTGTCTCCGCTGGGATGGTCTTCGCGCTAAACCTCTTTTGGGCTAGCGTTTCATTCTGGGCATGTGCTGCGCTACCATGACAACCCGACTATTACAGAATGGGCCAATCATGATCCTCTATTCAGCAGATATCCTGGCGGGATGCAGGGCGGGAGAAGGGGAGAGAACTGCAGTCCACGCCATACCTATGCTGTACATGTATGTATCAGGGGCGCTGTCAGGGCAAAATGCAGCAGGCATTCATTCAGCTATCGCCATGGACTATTGAGATCATGAGAAGCCATATCAAAGCTTGCTGATATAGAATTCCATAGTATTAGTCACAATAGCTTTCAAAGGTATTATTCACAAAGCTGTCAGAAATGAATGCCATACTTATAATACGTATGCTTATATAGGAGATACTTCCAGGTACCTACTACATAGGTCCAAACATTGCACCGGTCCAACTCACCGCTCACCAGTTGGTAAGACAACTCTCCAGCAGGTAAACAAAACCACATGGCAACGAATTTACCATAGTCATGTGAGAGAGAAAGCCCTCTAATAGGCGTACTGGTTTCTACCCAACGAGTATGACGATGGTTTATAGGTGCCTATTTGCAGATTCATACTACGCAAATACTATCGCATCAGCATTTTTATTATTTTTATTACCTGCAGCATGAATGTGCCAACAGCGCTTGAAACCACTTCAATTAGCCAGATTGTGGGCCGCCCTATTTGCAGTGTTTCATCAGTTCCCATATTCGCTCAAGTCCCGGGATAGAGAGGGGTCCCTTGGATCCTTCAGGTAGGCACCCAAATAGCACTTAAATGAATACTGATCTTCCTAAGGCAGGTAAGTGGTTAGGTACAATCATCCAGTTTGCGTCACCCCCAGATGATCTACCGTGGAAGTTTCACAACTACGTTGGAACGCATATATCGTCATATGCAAGCTCTTTAGGCTTCCAGATAAAGGATCATTCCCTGGCTATATCATCCGTACCCATAAGCATATATGCTCGGGCGGCGCCCATGAGAATTTTAGGTCGTGTGACTGGAGAGAATAGGCGATACCACGACTAACCACTCTCGTTAGTAAAAATAGTATACAATACGCTCGCTGACTCATCTATAATAGTGCCGCTATTTTATCAACTATGCTATTTTTTGTCATTATGATCACGTTGTATAGCGAAATCGGATCGAGAATTCCGAACGTCTGCTCGAGCCCGCCCGGGATCACCCCTTACCCCCGGCCTAAAGCCACGGTCACGCAGAAGGTGACCGCATATCAACATCTTGAATGCAGGAACTGCATCGATGATTTTAATACCTGAAGTATAATGATCTACCCTCTCTTCAGCGGGTTAAGGCACTATATGTTGTAGTAGCTACGATAACTTATTATTATCCTATCTGTGATTCAACTGATCTAGATCCTTCTCTGAATTATACGTCATAGTCATAACTCTGTCATTTCTCATGCGCAGTCTTATGCATATATGCAAAAGATGAGATTGTTTCCTTCCGTCGACTTCCTGTAGATAGCGCTGGGTGCAGGTGTCGGAAGCATTATGCGCTCGTCTTCATCTCCATCGCTCATAGATACTCATATTCTTTTCCATCGTTCTCGGCGTCTCCAGAAACCTAAAGTCAGCGCCGGGTCTCGCAAAAGCTGCGCAGGGGTTGGAGCCGAATGGTTCCAATGCTCTTAACGAGGACAACCGGGTCACATACATAAGTCCGCGCCTAGTGCCATTATATCTGCTTATACCCATTATCGATTCCGAACATTTGTACGCTGCAGCCCATTACTCCCATCGTAAAGGTCGGCGGTGATTCCCAACGTACCTTTCCTAAGATCCCATGTATCGTGAAGTATAATGAAGACCTCTGATTCGAAACTTGTTGTATAGCACCGGGAGTCCTCGGGAGTGATATCAGTGCTTAGAAAGGCGGGCAGCTACCCACGCAGAGCACACACTAAAAGTTTAATCCCCTATCTTCACCTCAAGAGCGCGCCAAGTCGTGACTCCGTACTCGCCCCTTTCGGGACTCCTGTACCTCGCGGAGGGAGATGTTCTTCCTAGATACCGTGTCTTCCGTAGCCCTTACACGTTTGCCTTAGTGGTATAACTCCTCCCACAGGCCCGGGACCCTCGGCGCTCGTGCCTATAGAGCCCCTAGGGGGAAATCCGTCGGCGACTTGAACGGTTACCGATAATACCTCCCACCGCCGGCGAGGAAAGGCTTGTATAATATGGTCTAACGGTCGCATTCATCGTCGTATATCGGATTTCGTAATCTTCGTTAACGAGGCCGACCGTAGGTCCCCCCGTCCCGCCGTGTTTCGGTGCCAACGTCTTACTCCTCGTGTTAGACTAGATTGGTCTTGATAATACGCTGCTATAACAAGATGCTACTGTTTTCCTTGGTCTTCTGATTCATCGTGCCGAATCGTTGAGAGTCCGTCATTGGGCTATGTGCCGTAGAATGTGATCCACAGCTGGGATGGTTAATTCATTCTTTGTCATTAGGGCCACATGCGATGGTCTGAGTACATAAATAGGTAACCCGGATAGCACCCCAGCTTAATCTCTTCGGTGTTTATTAAATGCTTCCGTTGTCTCAAGACATGCTCAATATGATGCGCGCGGTAATAGGACGGAATGTTTCGAAGCTCTCTTTCGACGTCTTGCGGGGAGTGTCGAAATGCTGTTGTGGGCTTGTGTCGTGACGATGTAGACGGGTCAGGATACACGCCAGAGTTTGTGGGAAATGGTAGGTAGCCATCACTAATCGACACGGCCGGCTCGGTTGGGACGGGAGGGGAGATGACGGACAAGACCGAGTGGCCTGCTCAGGGCTCCCGATCACTCCCACAGTTTCGAATAAGCACCATCTCATATTCAGCTTGTCGATTCTATAACCGCGAGGGATTGTTTTTCGTAATTTTTGATGCGTTGTCAATTTGCCGTAGGATGTTGTATAGACCGTCGATGAATGTTTGAGGAAATTTGTGACTTCGAGATGCTAGATACCAAGCATACGATAATGAGGTACTCGCTATGCTAGTTGAGTCGAGCTCTCAGACTCTAAAGACTAGCTCTCGATCTAGCGGATGTAGTTGCTTCCCTGTGTCCCATAGTCTATCAGCAGTCAGGATGTTCCTCTTGAAGTGTCTAAGTACTGAAAGCTCAGCAAGATCGTCATCGTCTACTTTCCCATGGATTCGTCCATTAATACTATTGTTTGAATTCTCGGTTTCAGAGCGTTATTTGTCATTGTTGAGCCACATTGTTAGAAGCGAGCCTAGTCACGAGGCACGAGAACCATTATCCCTCAAACCAAGGTATTATACGGTGGCACTGATCTATCGGATCCATCTTTCCGACTCGTTTGCCGACTCATAGTAACCATAGACGCACGTCGCAGCTATTACATAATAAAGCTGAACTGATGATCTGATTTGTTCTTCTATAAAATAAACCCGCTCCAGTTAGGCCTATTATACACCACAAAGCTTGGCCATCGGGAAAAGACGATTCCGGCGGTCACACCATCAGCGGAGTCAGCTAGGCAGCATGATATCGTATTTTCCCAGACTAAATAGCGATAGGTTAGAGTGTTATAGTACGACCAGCAAGAGTTCATCCTACCATGAGAGGTGCTGAGATATAGGAGTGGACTGATATGGTATTCATCTTCAAGAAATTTTGAGCGAACAGCTTCCGCTACTGACGTGAAACGAACAGATCTTTGAATCAAAACAGCGCTAAGAAAGCTTGATAAGTGTCGTATATTTATTTTCGGTGGAATGAATATTATGGGTTGCAATACAAAGAACCTTGCATCTGCGTCTTGAAACGTTTAGCCAGAGAGGCTTTTAACCCTCCTACCAACTCTTTGCTCCGAATGGACTTGATGATGATCTACTCTAAGACATTCTAAGAGTAGTGTCACAGTGCGGGTAGGTCAATCGTTTTGTTTGAATAGGGGCTGGCTCGCGAAGTGTTCTTAAAAACGGTAAATAGATATCCTACACTGCTAACATATTTAAAGTCATCCACAGTCCTAGAGCTCGAGAATTGAAACTTGACCTTTTTACTGGATAGTCAGTAGGTGACCCTAGTTGATGGTGTGGATGGCTTAGGAATACTCGCTTATGACTGGGTCTCAGGGGGTGCAGTTGTTGGCTGTATTCGGTGGCCAATTCGCCACTTTTCAGTGATAGGAGTCGTCCGGATACACGGGTTCCGTATGAGAAATGCATTTCGGTTGTCCTGATGGTATTTAGACTGGCTAGTAGTGTAGACCCGTGACCTGCAGAGATGAAACCGACCTCTCTCAGCCAATAATGTGTTTCTCGGCATCAGAACGGTAAATTTTGCACCGACATGGTGACCTCTATTCGATCAACGTAGCCGCTGGTTTTAATAGGGGCTGTTTTAGTATATGGGACATCTATCGAACTGGGCGAGTGAATTCTGCGTTGAATTGTCCCCTATTATAGAGAGGGGAAGCCCGGGAAGAGTGCAATCATAGGTACGTTAAGCTCATTTAATGTAGAAACAACAAGTATTTAACAGGGAGAAGACTCTCTTTTAATCCCCAGGGATTGTAGAGCAGTGTGTGAGCACCGGATCCTCAAGATTCCGCCTGAGCGGTTGTGAGTAAATCTATCTAGCTACGAAATAGGCATCCATGATAGTCGTCTTTACCCCTCGCTGTCTACTTTCCTTCTACTAACTTCTATGTTTATATCCGCGATTAGTTCATCGTGAAATTTTTGCATCATCTCGGTTAGCTCTATTCGGCACCGGAAGTAGACACATTTCTCTCGGATATGTTCGCTTCCATCTTCCTTTTTTTTCTTTTCTCTTATGATATATTACATCATATGCATTTATTAATTTTGAACTGGTGCCATGTCTCATCTCAGAATATATCATATAGAATTTTGTTTACAAACCCCATTGGACTTGTGGCTATAGCGGCATTACCGAGACATTGTTAATGGTGTAGGGCGTTGGTTTGTGGATCAGGGGTGGGCTCAGCATATTAGGGGTGCGTACCAATGGAAAGCGTAAAGTAAAAGATTTGGTACACTACGCCAGAAAACAAAATTTTAACTCTTTTGCGTCGACTACATCATTTTGTGCTTCACTGCGTGTCTTATTATTCTGCAGTCCCTCTTGCGTAAGACAGCCCTCACTCCACGTACAAAATATGTTATGCATAATGTCCATTCAGCCTTTCCCACTACGAGCTAGCAAGCCATTTATGACGACCATCCCTTCTACGATATATATTATATATCCCCTTACGCGAGCATCTAGGCTTTAGAGTCTCCCGAATTGTTCGCGGCGTCGATGCTAAAATGTAACCACTGATATTGCACCAGATTAAGACCACCCTATGAGGGGTATTCGTTAGGTTTTTTGTTTGTTTTTGCAACGACTATACAGAAAGGCAAACTATATATCTCTTACATTACAACGAAGTAATCCCTGATAACGAGTCAAACCTTGTACGTGGTTTGTGTTTGTAGCAATAATTTTTAGTCGTTATTTTCACCCTAGTTTTGTGACAAATTTAACGGTCTTTACGAAACTAACAAGCACTATGCCGTTTCTTAGCACCTATCAAGCTACTCGAAAGACTGTGTTAATAGTATTGTTCGCCTCAGCATTGTTTTTCTGCATACGGATCCCGGCTCGTCGCCCTCGAACCCGAGCTCAGAGAGTGGGGCTGCCGCGAATGATTTGACTGTAATGTTTTCCTTCCCTGTTTAATTCGTAGAGTATTTTATATGCTATGTATTTTAGGACCCAATCGATAGAAAACAACTCTGCATGCCGCATGCCTCTATGGGGACCTGTTAGCCAACCGATTTGTATTTTTGATACAATTGCAAACTGCATTGACCCACGACTATTTTATGTGTTTCTAACAATTCTCTAACACAATTCATTCACCCTTTAGGGCCTCATTCTCCTATTGAGCCGAGGCTACCCTAGTCTCTCCGTTTGCGGACGGTTGATGATCTCGGTGGTGGCAAAGATGAGCCTGATCAACATTCAAGAACCCAAAACCCGGTGTGTCACTCGACGAAACAGTTGAGTGATGCTAGCTGGCTACGGATTCTTCTTCATACTTAAGGCCAGAGGTTGTTATACCATTTAATTGATTTCGTTGATATAAATGTTATTTGAATGGTGGTTGAAAACGCGAGCTAGCCTTTTAAGCACTGAAAGCGATAGTTAGTATCTAGAAGAGTGCCAAAAGCAATCGATTTCATTTGCTAGCCTTTCTTAAGTCCTTGAACATAACATCGATTATAATGTCTATTTTCAAACTCTATTATTCAAAAAACAATTATTTTCACCCAGAACCTTCTTCTAAGCGGGCACATTCTATTTTGGCTATTCGTTGGGTTGCCAGTCGCAATTAGTTATGTTCAAGACTCTAGGGTTTGAAATCCATTATGTTCATAAGCAATCTCATTGATAACTGTTTTCAAACCCCTCTACCTAGGTGTACTTTCAACTCGCTTCCGCTTCGGGTAATACTTCCATAAGCAAATTAGTCGTAATAATTTCATTATATTCAATGAAATGGTTGCATAAGAAGAAAAACATTCCGCGCGGAATCTCGACCGAATGGGAATTTCACCCGTTCCCTTACTTCATCTGTGCTAAGTCCTAGAGATCTCATGCTAGATTGATTCACGGTGATAGATCGCCCGCCATGCAAGATCAATCTGTCACTTGAGGCCTGAAGTCGCTAGTTCACCGCTCTTAAGAAGACATTCTCGGAAACGTCTGTTCTTAGTGTAATATGCATGTAGTACTTCATAGCATACAATTCATCGATCGATGCACCTAGCTGAGAAGATTTGCTGACGCTATCGGCTCCGTCCCGAGATTGCATCTGCGCTGCAATTCCTAATCCGGCGGTTTGGGAACATGTGATATCGCATGTTTATTCCTATGTAATAGGATTGTTTGGTCGAAAGAGTACGTTGTGAGGTCCATTTGAGTTATCACGATGACCATTGGCGGGCGAGATGGCCGATCATCGCAACGGTATTAATATATGCTCATCGACTATAGCATAAGACCCTCCACAATCTGGAGTTTACTCCTTGCCTTACACTGGGCAATTGTTAGGGGCTGAATCCTACAACCCTCCATAATAGATAGGGTGGACTACATAGAAGGGCGCGCTGCAAATACCGTCTACCACTATCTACCCCTGAAAGCTCACCTTGAAGATGAATACAGACGCACCTCTCCTCCCCTCCCCGGTCTCGGAATTCTGGGTAGCGGACCCAGCACACTGGATACCATGGGTTAGGACCGCCAAGTAAGGCAGTGCAGCTTCGTGGACCGCGTTAGGCTGACGATAAGTCCGTGCACCTTAGAACAATCCGGACCCATGTGCTAGTAACGCTAGCTAGCGAAAATGGACGTACTATAATAGAGTGGCTTGATAGAAAATGTAGTGGAGGTACGGAGGTGACTTCCTATCATCGCTACGCATGTATAAGTCTATAGTCGTGCAAGAGGTGCAGTAGGTAGCGTGACCATTACCTGTTTGGCGCACTACAAGGTTACGTCCCCTGTAGACGCCACAAGAGGATCTCGAGCTCAGGGGACGACCGCATGGGAATTCCTAGCGTAACACCAAACCCAGATATAGCAAATGTCCTGCAGATCACCAAAATAGCTATGGAAATTGCATTTGGGATGTTAAGTTGATCTGGTTTGGTTCACGGTTTCTGCCAAAACTCCATTGATAATAATATACGAGGCTATGGGAAATGAGATATGGATAGAGGCCCGACTTTCCCATACCGTAAATTCCCCCTTGAAGAGCCCAAAGTCGCTAGCGCGATAGAGGGTCTCCGCCTAGAACAGTTAGCCGTTGGTTGAAATTTGGAAAGGGTTTGATTTTTTTCAATACTAGGGCAAACCCTCCTTTTTCTTTTTGTAATCAGCCCTGTAGCTCAGACGAAAAGCCTCTTCTGTGGTTCCGGGAAGTCTTGGCTGGGTTTCCGGGAAACGCATAGTAATTCCTTTCTGCACATATGTCCGCACGATCTGTACATCATAGTAATTGCCTTGAGATCGGTAACACGGATCCATGTAAGTCCTTATATTCCTTACACTACGTAAGCAGTTTGCAGCTTCTGCCCAGCTTTTTCGCACCCTCATGAGTTTGTTAATTTCGAATTTCAAGAATTTGCATGCACAATCGTGATCCTGAGCCTAGAATGACCTAATAATGCTTGGCTGTTTTCGTACGCGGCTTGATTAGACACTTGGTACGACCTTGGGCGTCCTTTAGTGTACAATACGCAATGGTTTAACCCGCAATGGGGACTGGACTAGACCCACGATAACTTCCACAATGCCGATCTGTTCTAGACTATGTATAAGTTATATGCGCTTGTCCTTATAGGTAGATAGTGTTTATCTGTACTTAGTGAGCGAGCCTCCAAATCGCTGACAGGCAATCCTGGGGCTATACAAGTAGCTCTTCAGATGTGGGTAAACACCCTCTAGAGTGCCTAGGTTAGCCAAGGACACGTCAAACGTTTCTGACGACCACCCCATATAGTGTACCATTCTAGTCCCGGAGGGGCGTGCATATGTAAGGTAATGCAGCCTTGAATGTTGTTGCAGCAAACCGCATGTTATCATGGGTTGAGCGTTCTGATTGACTCTGTTCCACGACTATGGCGATCATCACATCCAACTAAGGTAGGTGGGTGCCTAGCTCAAGTAGCTCACATGATGAGCTGTGTCTAAAATACCATGGCATGCAGAGTATTATAAATATGGTCATATCTTTCTCGGTAGATGAACCTTTCCAATAAAAATGAAAGAACCAAAACAACAGTAGCAATTTCAACCCTAAGTCGAGTAGAAAACATAAATCTCCCAATGAATGTGCGTAGTAGCTGCGATGGCTTATCTAAAAAACCACCCCATCTCTCTCTCTTTCTAACGTCAAGCGATGTATAATTCTAGAAAATTGAACCACTTTGTTATCCAGCTGTATCTACTAGCCTTTCCACTGTAAATATTACGACATGCGGAAACCGGCTCGGGCCAGTCTGTCCAACAGTCTCACTTCTGAGCTCGCTAAATGTAGATGGTTAGCTGTGTGAGAATATGAAATTTGCGGAGAGATGTGGGTGGAACTTACATGGTCGTCCTGCAGAGACCTCGGAGGAACGAACTCGGATCTCTCGAGTCTCCATTGAGGCCGCATAGACCGCATCCATCGTTTGATAGTCCATTTCATAGGCATCGACACGAAGCGTATAGATCCCGGTTGTACCAATCGCGAGGTTGGGGAAAACCGCGTAGTCTTTGGGGCCCCGACTGCTCTGCGCGGTGGTATGTAATAGCTGCGGAGATGCTGACGGCGTGCCCTGAAGAATCCCCTGTTCGACAACCTGCCCTTGGGAGTCCAAGAGTACGATCTGAAAGAAGACGTATTGACTGTTCTGACAGCTAACCACCAGAGGGGGATAGAGGACTGTCCCTCGCTGGACTTGGGTAGGTGGTTCAACTGAGATGGAGACCATGTTTGCGAGATTTTATATGTTTGACGCTAAGGTATAGAAAAGGTGATTCTGCTGTCGGTGTGCAGTTTGAATGCCCTCGAATGTAAGTTATAGTCGAGGCATCGACTTGATTTATAGGCGAGGCCGCCTGCCATGACGGCGGCACCTAAGGGATATCAGAAATATCGAGAAGAGAGAAGCAAGGGATAGCAACTCGAGCAAACAAAAATCTATGGCTAGAAATACCCCAAGACTGAGTAGGATGAGTACCATCAAATCACACTGAAGGATGTTTGTGGAGAAGGAACTTTGTACCTTGAAACCTCCTTAGACGCAGGGAGGCGCGAGTGTCTACAAACGCATCTCAGCGTACCTCTAGGACGAACTTAGCAGGACACAGAGGTTACTGCGGTGCGGAAGAGTGAAGCTTTGCGCGCATGACAGGAGGTATAAGGCTCTAACTTTAACGGCATCCTAGCGCTATGATGCTGATGGTAGTCGCTGTGCGTGCGCGCACAGGGATAGTGTGCTTTCTTTTTTTTCTGGATTTCTCCCTCCCGGGTTCCTTCTGTATGGTCATGGATTCCGGGGATGTCAACGATGCCCCCAGTTCTGTGAACAAGGCTACCGTCTCCAATTCCGCAGAACTGGTGAGGCTGCTCCAGAGCATAGCTTCAGCCATGGCGTCGGAGGTAGCCCTTGATGCAAGATCGGATGGGTCCCGGACGCCACAGGGTATTTATGTGTGTGTAGTCATTGCTCCGTGTATAGATAGATGTCTATCTCCGGTTAGGCCCAAAATGACGGGGAAAAGTGGTCCAAAGCCACAATTCTAATGTTGTAACGGCAAGTATCGCCTGTTCTTGCTATATTCAATTTCTCAACTATGATCTGCAAGAGATCTATAACTGAGTTCTCAATCCCAAAACTTACTCCAGATACTGATGACATCAGCGGGTTAATTCAATATGTATTTTGGCCGGAGCACGATTGGTGTAAACTATGTTGAGTAATCAGATTAGAAGCATACCTCCATGCAGGGGACTGTTTGTGAGACATTCCCGTATGACGCTACAAGATAAATGATGCGAAACTGCGAAACTGCGAAACTGCCTCTCAACTCCTCAAATAGTTGCTTTCTTCTGTTTTTCTAACTCTACGGAAAAGCTTACAAGAGAGATAGGGGAAAAGGGGTCTTAAAGTATCTAAATATCCTATTTAGTTTCCAGGCATTGCAAGTTATATATATCCAACCTCATGCGGTTGTGTATGCTGCCGTTACAAAAAGCTTATTCTGTATACGTAATACATGCGCCGTCGACAGGGGTTGTATAAAACATAACAGCTCCCAATACTATTGAATGCTTACGCACATATGAGCCTCAATTACTTATAAGCGTATAGTTGGGTTGCGAACCCATCTCTTGTTTCATCCTTACGTCATTTCATGACAAGTAGAAAAGAAGCAAAGAAGACAAGACTTGAAATCGGTAGATAGAGGTGATGCTTATTAGGTATTGTTACTTCGTCCCGTCTCTATTGCTGAAACAACATGTAGAAACTACAAAACACCGGAAAATGTAGTCTCTAAATCCATCCACGAAGAGGATTGAGGCGCTGAGCATCCTAGTAGTTGGAATTAACTAGATACTCGTATAGCCCTGACCTACTGGCTAGTGGGTGGCGGATGCTCGATTCTTTCTCAATGCAAGCTTCTCTCTAACTAGAGTTTGGGTTCGGGAAATGCCTGCATACATCAAAGGAGCGGTCTAAGAATATCATGTGTTTTGCGAGAGGTATAATATTAGATTATAGAGCAGCAGGTGGTAGACTGAGAAGGTCATTTCTACGAACGTCTCGAGAGACGTATGGGCTAGGTTCTCTGACTTAGTTTTCAGATAATTGTAGGTTGTCAATTAATTTCTACTGCTATTCATATATTTTCTTCATTGCACGTACAACTCACACAAATCACAACCGTAATTGCTACGAGCTAATTCATCAAGTCAAAAGTTCTCTCCTTTTTTTACAACAATTACTAGTATTCATTTGCCACTCTATAAACTATCTCTAGACTTCATCCAATAGCCCAATATCAAGGCTATGAACAGGATAGGAGCAAGCTAATTATCCGGCTAGACATCGAATAAACACTACCAGGGTAGCCGAATAGTTTGCCGGATTGGATTAGGTTGTCCGATGGCGCTGAGGCTGTCTCTCATATTTGCATTATTTGTAACGTTAATCGTTGTCTATGAATCGAATAGCTTCGATAGAGCTCAATGCAATCGTGGCGTTGATGACATATAAGCTAGCCGCTATGAGCCAAATATATGTAATTTATACCTATTGGGGCTGCCTGGGAGGCCGAAAGCCGCTCTAGAAGGTCTATTCGGCCGCGTGTGTGAAACCAGGTATCACGGCTCCGGCGGTATAGGCTGTGGAGATGGCATAAGCCTGACTCGAGTATCATTATTGACTAATAGCTTTTTCTGGTCTTCAACCTCCTTCTACATTGAAACGATCGACCGACAGTAGTCTACGGCAAACAAGCCTCGCGTATGTTGTCTCAACCACTACACCGCTTCTATTTGTGACACAAATCACCGGGCCTTGTTCGTTCCATTCGATGTTCGAATCATACAGGCCGCGGTCTCTAGTCCTCAGTCATCCGACGTTTGTCTAGCCTATTAAAGACGCCCCGAGATGTTTCCCAAGACGTCTAGATCTCTAAATACCATCTGGGAGTCAGTAGGCTTTAGCAAAAGCGCCACTAATATGTTACACTGCATAATGCGTGAACTTTGAAAGAGTATATTCATTGTAGTTGTCGAATGTAGATCTCTCTGATAGACGTCAAGTAACACCGTACAAAAGGCCGAAACTACTTCTAAGCACAATAGGCTGTGCTAGGTGGCCTAAAAAGCTCTCTTCTAGAACGTGCGGCGTTTTAGAGACCATTTAGGTGGGAGGCGGCTCTGGAAAGTATCCTGCTTGAGGCAATTGTTACCCGCCACCCAATGTCAACGAAGCACGCGAGATTCCCTTTGGATCTCGGGATCCCTATTTTTAGCTCCCTGGCGCTGTTGCCAAGGTGAACGTGAAAATATATTTGCACTTAACATGACTGTATTATGGAACTAGACTCTAACTGACACCATAATGCGTGCATTGGTATCGATGTTACATTAGCTGCGGGGGGTTTCCCTTAGCAGCACCTGCCTAAACTAAGTCTAATGTAACTGCGGGATTCGGCACATTGGAGTTGGTCTGAAGCATCGCGGTCTATGCAGGAAAGTGGTTTTGGTATGTATATTCTAACAGTACCATAATCTAGAACCAACACTCAAGCTTGGAGCGGTTCCGAAATAATTCAGAGAATGGTATTGAAGCCCCCGCGTCTGGGCTCAATGTTCCAGTCTATATACACTGTTGTACAGTAGGAACTGTAGCTCCTGTGGGATGATATATAGAGTGAAGGTATAGCATTCCGGACCAGAACATGAGATCCTATTTTTGGTCCCGTTCTTGCTTCTCTTTCACTAACTCGCCGTAAGTGTAAGTCTCAAAGAGACTTTGTTGAGGGTGAGCGGTGCAATTATGTGATGTGTAGGGTGAGATGTGGTGAATCATACATAGCCTCTCTTGGTGCATTGTCCCCTCCGGCTTAGAGACACAATATAACACATTCGACTTTCTCGCCGAAATTATTTCTATGATGGAGTCCTCGTGCGTATCTGAACGCCATGCCAACTCTTCATGTCATCACCGAGCACAGCGATGACCATTCGTTGCTGCTTCAGCATAGTTACGTCGCGGAACTTTTCAGACGTAATTTCGATCCCGTACATAGAGCCACATCCACCAGAGATGTCCTGGACCATCAGCTCGGTCGGCGAGAACTCAGCTGCCAGCCTGTCCCATATGGCCGACTCTGCATCGTTGAGATAATCAGGTTTCTCGGGGAGGGGAGTATCGGGTGGGTTTGCGGCATCTGAAGCCGTGTTTGACGCAGTTGAGTACTGTAATGTGCGTGATATTCGGGTCTCTTGCGAAATACGTGCTGAAAGAATTGTTCTTGCTTGTATGTGTGACAGGAATGCGTCGGTAGGAATGGTTCGTGCGGCTCTAGATGCGCGGCGTAGCGCGGCAGAGGCGGCAATGCGACAGCATCGGGAGGCCAGCATTCTGTCAAGGGCAATATAACCTATGCAGTCAGATTTAGGTTTTGCATGCGTATATGAGTGCTGGAGTTCGGAGGTTAAATTGTGTTCCTGTATTTCTGTCGATAAGTGTGGTGAAGAGTATGTAGGTTGATAGTTTGTAGACATTATTAATTGGTGACGAGGTACAATTTTACAAATGCCTTCGGAACTCAATCCTGGGTGCTCGTTGTCCAATTACCTTTCATCAGAATGCATGCGCTAACTTACTACCAGCTATAATGCAGATAGATTATGATATTAGCTGGCATTATCGTTCTAACCGAAACAGCGAATCACCTACCTAGATGAATAATAAGATAATTGAAAAACTCTTGACTTTAGGGCGTATTTTAACCGTTGAACATGTCTTATTTTTATACTATTTATTAGATACAGATCAATTGAGAAATTTACTTCCCTGAAACCCTAACTACCAATCCTAGATCATTCAGGCTACGATTACTTATAACTGATAGTAAAAGGGGCCGAGACAGCGATATCCCAATCTTTACTCCTGTTGGCATTGCCAAAGATATGCAGAGCCTCTATCGAGAACATGTACTGACCGGCAGGAGCATAAGTGCCATCGGCTAGACGGCCATCAAAGCCCACCGGGTACGGATCACGGGAGGCGTAGGCGTAAGGCGAGTCCAAGATATCGCCCAGGCTCTTGGTAAACTTGCCCTTAACCTGTACTAGCTTGACGCTAAGCTGGGGTGATCCGAAGGCCATGAGCGCTACGGCGACGGGTATGGTGACGTCGGCCGTGGGGTCCTTGGAGAGGACGAAGGACGCGGTGCCATTCACGGGGCCCAGGTCGGGATCAGCCGAGGTAGAGAGGTAGCCGGTATCCAGGACTCGTGTGCCATACAAGCTGCCCACGGCACCGTTGTACGGTAGCGAGAGGTTCTCGCCGTTCGTTCCGTTTAGGGTAATGTAGCCGGAGTAGACGGGGAGCCGGGAGCCATCTATCTTCGGGGGCGTCACTGTCACCGAGATGGACGCGGTGCCCTGAGGACGCACGGTAACTGAAGGACTGCTTAGCGTGATCTTGGCGTACTCGTCCGTCACCTCCATCCCAGGGAACGGGTCAGGGTAGATCGAGTCAGAGAAAGTGTACGCCGTAGCTGCACCAACGGAACCCAGCTTGTAAGTAACGGTACTTTTACCCAAGTTCTTTATGTCAAATGTCAAGGTTTTTGGACCGTGGTCGGAGTCGTTGAACGCGAGGTATGACTTGCTTAGCAATGTGGTAGCATAGGCAGCATCATAGGCCTGTACAAGACCAGCTCCAACTTGTGGCACGGGCGCGGGAACGTTGGCGTTTCCGGCACCCTCGTTGTACAGCCTAGGGTTTGCCGTTGACGCTATTAGAGCCTCTAGGGTGGCGGGGTCGAAGGTGCCGCGAACGTCAGCAATGAGGGCATAGATGCCGGCAACAAGAGGGCAAGCCATAGAGGTACCGGAGATGACGGCATAAGAACCAAGCGTCTGTGGCCAAGTCGACAAAATGTTACCACCAGGGGATGCTACTTGGGGTTTTACATCCATCTCATATGTCGGGTTCCATGTCGTGAAAGTGCTGGCGGCTCCACCAGTGAGGGTGTTATCAGACGCAATTAGACTACATCGTGTTAGCAACAAAGCGCTATAAGACATCAAAGAATTTCTTACGAGACAGGGGCGGTCTCTGGATCAGCCATGTTTAGAACGACCTCAGACCCAGCGGCAAGAGCATCTACCCACGCTACACCTTGAGCGGCGGTGGTCTATAGTGAAGTTAGTATCGTATGACAAGCTTGCAGAAAAGTTGTACTGACCATGCCAACAGCCAGGATTTGCGAGACGTCCGTCACAGAGGGACCTATGGCTCCAGCTGGGACATTGTTGTAGAACATGACATACTTGGCACCTGCATTGGCGGCGTTCGTGACCTTCTCAACGAAAGTGCAGGTACCGCGACGGATCAGAACAATATTGCCAGAGAGGTCTGGAGTATCGGCAGGCAATGGCTCGCAGGCCTGAGCCTCCTCGGTGGTATCGAAGCTCGGGGTCCATAGGGGGAGGCTGAGATTAGCCCAGGCAGATGGGTCGCCCACTACGTAACCGAATGTCTCCTCATCACCACTATCAACGCTGAAAGATGAGTCGATCAATAGAACAGGTGTAATCCAATTGTCAACGGCAGCGACAGAAGTAACCCGTTTGCCGTTCGACGCCGTGCTAGCGTAGAACAAGCCATACACTCCATCATTTCCAGCAGACACGGTGCAAGGAACACCAGCGTCAACAATTCGCGACACAACAACAGCCCATGGGTCCTCGCTCCAGCCTGAGGAACCTCCAATGGAGGCAGTGATAATATTGGAGCCATCTTCGAAGGCCTTCAGGTATGCATCGATCAGGACATCATTGGAAGCGCTTCCCGTGCAGCCAAAGACTCGATACATACCGAGGGTGACACCGGGGGCAGCACCTGTGAAACCATACTCGTTTGCCTGAGCCGCGATGATGCCGCTGACATGACTACCGTGACCAGCGCATCCATCATAGGGACTATCTTGGTATTAGCCCTGTACGCTCTTAAATATCTCACTTCTACTATTTTATTGATCGACTTACTCATCATCAGGAACAGGTGTGTTATAGCCCGTGTAGTCATCACCGACGAGATCGGTACCGTAAGACACCAAGCAGTCGGATCCGAAGCAACCTCCCAGAGCAGGGTGGGTGTAGTCAATGCCCGTGTCAATGACACCAATCTTGATGCCTGTGCCGATAACGCCCTTGGCTCGTAGCTTATCAACCTGGGTCATTAGATGGGGCGAGAAAGTGTCGTTGGTCGTTTGTCTCTTGATAGCACTATGAGCGGCACTCGCATCCTTACTCTTACCCGTCCACACAACTTTGTCCTTAGGAAGGTCGTAGATTCGGTTGGGCCAGACGCGCTTGACGCTTGCTAAGTCTGTGAGCGCCGCAGCCTCATCATCGGCAGACTCGGTATCGTGGAATTGAATCGATACACCCTTGAAGAGAGAGGAGTCGTAGGTCACTGCAGAATTATAAGCCAACGATAACTTTAGAAATGAACTGTTTTAGAATAAGAGAAGTTAGTATTTCTTACTGCGCTTCGTTGCCTTTGAGCTAATGTGGTTATAAAATTCCGATTCGTCCTGTGCAAGTTACAAATGGTTAGACAATTAGGACGAGATGCTGAATTATCGAAGGCATACCTGAGAATCCTCAAACTCAACCACATAGCTGCCGGCGAGGTGCTTCGCCTGTGGGAGCTTCTTGGCTTCAGTCAAGAGGAAACCCCCCGCGCTGGCAAGCAGCGACAGCACAAGGCTACCGCGAACCATGGTGATTAACAGGCGGCCCGCCTACGAGACAGAACACAGCAAAGATGCGTGAACGATATGAGAGACAACGAGCACGAGGCGGACTCGAGGAGTGAAGAGTACCCACGCCTCTAATCGAGGGAGGGCGGGATGGCCATGGTCTTTTGTACCTTGGCTGTAGGCCCTGTCTACAGTACAGCTAAACGAGGACAGCACCGCAGAAACGACGCAACTGAAGCTCGGAATCACGCATCTCGCAAGGGTTGGACCGCGTATGCCACGCATGCAAATGCAATCAATGATAACCACCAAAAAGACAGCTTCCTTTGTCGTATTAGACCGGTAGAGGGCCAGGGTTGAGGTGGGATCGCCAAGAAACCCCACGATGCGAGCTTGGCAGGGGAAATCACTGCCGTTTCTTGCTGTGAATCAGAAGATGGATAACACGGACACACCAATGGCGAGTAACACGGTCTCACTCTCTGTGCCGCTCAATCTGCACGTTGGGCTGTCTCTAGCCTCGCGAGGGTGGAACGAACCTCGTTGCCGGTGAAACCCTATGTTTAGTCTGCGACAAGGCGTAGGCTGAGTGCTTTGTCTGAAGGCAAAGACCTGGTTTTGTGTGTATCCCGAGACATGGTGTCTTTCGATGGGAGATTGCCATTGTGACACAATGCAACTCAATTTTATGCTGCAACCCTCCCTTTACTCAGTAGTTGCTTATCCTGTGCCGTCCACAACTCTTCGCTTGCTTCTAGAGTAGTATTGATAGTCTTGGTAAATTATCATCTAGGTAGAGGAATACAATACTGGCAGCACCTTGCTGGTTCGCTCGCTCTCTTCACATTCCTAACCCAGTTTAGTGCAGCAGTATCCTAGCTACCGCCTAGTTTTACAGCCAAGAATATCGTCCTCAGCTGACGGTATGTCCAGAACGTGTAACTAGATCTTCCTACTGCAGCTAGCTGCTGGTACATATGGACAAGGCCTAGCACACCTCTACACTAGTTGCCTACTATGAGGTTATTCTTCAGATACCGCGTTCTCAGCGCGAAAAGCTCATGCTGCGCTAATTCTCGGCAGTATCCGACCGCCGATCAGTGAAGTGCAGAAATATCGAGTCTCAATGATTGATGCTTCGTAGACCAGACGGTTAGGACACACTAACTAGTATAGAAGATAGTGCAGTTGAGCAATTATTACCGGGTTTCATGAAGGCACTTGTCATATCGCTTTAGCAGTTGGCTAGAATCATGACTGTAAATTCCTCCAAGAATGTATTTATCTGTTTACCTAATGCAAGGTAGTTTATATACCTAGCACAACGCACCCAGTTTGTAGCCAGATGCATATTTCAGCGATAAGAGGCTCAAGTGAAGGGAGACCTCCCTATTGCGGAAAAATGCCAGGCGGCTTAAGTCAGACATCCTCGTTCGACAACCTTATTTCGCGCTTGGGTAGGCCAGAGTCATGATATGATACCCTAGCCCAGAAAGATAACCACTCGATCTGCACGATAGGAGTGAGACATTTCTAATGCATAAGACCTACAGATCTCCACGCTTCCAGACCCCAAACCACTTCTTGGCATGCCCCAGATGGGCGTCTTTCTCCGTACCCTAGCCGGCCGGGAGAGCTTGACCTACCTTGACCTTGGGGGGGACATACCTCAGCAGAGTAGCAGCAGTTAACGCCTCGTGAAGTGGGTGGCAGATCGGCACCGTTATCGTCCACTCACTTAAAGGCGGTATCTGCCGTACACTTGACTACAGCACGTGCCCCCCCGGCTTGTACTGTAGTACTAACGAACATACGTAGGTAGTATGTTCATGAGGGAGAGACGAAATGTTCGGAATGAGTGACATGGTGATGCTATCACAAACGAGAATTATCTTCTTGTAAACTTGCTCTGTATCCCCCGACTTCGGCGCTTTGTCGCAATGCGTCTTCGGATGTAATGCTGCAGTACTCGTGGGGTAATATATACTGAGTATAAGCGCACGCACCCTCACGTCCGCGAACTGCAATGTATAGAAGAAACGAATACCTATCCCGTCGCATGTAGTACCCACTAGATAGGATTCATGTCGATCCCTCCGAGCTGCTTCTCATTTCTTCAAGCGATCCGTGTGCATGGAGTATGTACCTACCATGTGCGTTTAATGGATGGAATTATCCGCGTGCAGTAAAGCATATGATCCGTCAAGCTGGGGAGGGGGCATGTCACATATAGGCTGATATATTATACATGGATGCAGAACCAGAAGAGGAGCCAAGCAAGTACTGTGCTCTTAGGCCTTATCGCCTACCGGTATACGTACTTAGTTACCATATAGTTAATATGTATACTTGTTTACCTAAAGGCAAAATTTCGGAAACGCATAAGAAATCCATCAATTTAGGAGAAGTAGACACGAAAAACTAGCCCTCTAAGATGTTTCTCATCTATATAGGACCGGAAGTAAGGAGTCTGCTAAGAACATATCAATGAGTCGGGCCTATTGTGTGTGTGTGTTAGATTCTCGAGGCTCAAACCCATCGCCACCAATAGTAAAACAAGAATAACCTTAATGAGTAAGACACTGACTGATGGTCCCATTTACCTTACTTCTGTAATAATTGCTGGCGGTATGATTTCCAGTCAACGATGCTAAGAGCCAGTAAGCATGATATTCTTCCACCAGTCACGGGTCCGGCGCAACCAACACCAAGAAAGACAATGCCGACGATCCACCGAACGCTATAGCAAGACATATAAAGCCAACAACGTACCTCCATACTCTATCGATCCTGCCATCTCGGAAGGCGTAAGTCACGTATTCGTAAAACCGCACTAACAAGCAGCGAAACGCAATCAGCACAGCGAGCGAGCGAGACCCGATGCACACACACACAGACCACCGAGACAATGCTCACTCACCACTACGACCAGTGGGTTCGGCGCCGGCGAGTTTCCCCGTCGGCGTCCCAGTGAACTCGAGCCGAACAGCGACGCGCTGGGCCCTCTCGTCAGCCACCACAGTGTCGATCCCGAAAACAATGTCCGGGACGGCCGTGAACGCCTCTTGGATGAGGAGGCGGTATTCCTCGAGGGAGAGACGCTTTGCGTTGTGGATGACGTGCGGATGGCAGAAGCGCGGAAGATCTGTCGCCATTGTCTGCGCGTTGATGCAGCTGATATAAGCGCGATATGTATCCTCCAGCTCTCGCGTCGAGAGAGTCGTCCTCGTTGTGCTGGGACTGTAGGTAGCTATGAGATCGGGCGTCGAGACGTAGCCTGGCTCGGAGAGCTGGCGCTGCAAATCATCGTCGTCGACTAGGGTTGCGACTTTAGATATCTTCCCGTTCTCAGCCCAAGTTATGATTTGCCTTCGTTCCGTTAGGTCCCTCGTCGCTGCCTCGGCAAGATGCAGCTTGACTACAAGCGTAGCACCTAAACGCTGTGTTTGTTCATCAACTGTGATGGCGTCAATGTCGAGCTGGCCACGGCCGACAGCTTTGAACTTGTCTGCCAAAGCTTCTGGGGCGTTTATATCTTCTTCGTTGAAATCTAGTGGGAAAGAGGCAAAGTTCGTGAGATCTTGCCATCGTGCTTCATTTAAACATTCGATGAAGGACCTGAAGATTGATGCAGGGGAGGCCATAGTGGGTATGCTTAATTGGCGTGACACGATTAATATATGTGGTTTGAAGTTTAAATGATCGGTATTATATATCTAGCATATATATAGGTAAATATCTGCCTTTCATACATCCTCCCTCTTGGCAGTTAAAGGGCGCGAGATGACAAGGATGAACATGGAAAAAGGCGCATTGATCTCCATCAACCCAAACTTTACGCCTTAGCGCTTCTCTTCCCCACCAACACCATTCAAGATTACTTCACTCGACGTTGATGCGTAAAATCATGGACATCTAGAATCGTTGGGTTCTTTTCGTATTTTCCCTCTCTGTATTTTTTCTTTTATCTGTCTATCAGACTATTGGACCAGCCCGGGCATTGTAGCAGTGGGCGAAGAAATAACATCCAAATAGCTACACTCAAGAGAGCAATTCCTTCGCAACCTCAGGCCTCATCATAAACTCAATCCCTTCTTTCCTCCACGTATCAGCCTCGACCCAATTCCTCGTAGCATTCAACACCATATTCGTCGGCGCCTCAAGATCATACACGGGCCAGCGCGGCAGCGCCTCGGCCTCGGCCTGCAACACGGCGTCCCCCGCCCCAGCTCCGTTAGGATCCAAATGGTTGACGAAGCTCACGTACGCCCGCCCGATGGCCCTAGCTAGCCTCGCGTGGCTGTCGTACGCGGGACTAGGCCCCAGCAATCCGGAGATGTTCTGGAAGCTGTAGGCTACGTTGACGAAGTGCTTGACGCCGTCCCACTCGTCGCCGTTCCACGGCCGCTGGTCGAAGCGGTAGCTGTACACGGGCATGCCCGCGGCCGTGTACAGCTCCGCCATGCGCCGGCGTCCGGAAATCATCACCAAGTCGCCCCCGATGGCCGCGGCCCGCCGCCACATGAGTCCCCGCGCCGCGTCCCGCGTGCAGTTCGTGATGGCGTGCGGCGGCTCATGACACGGGTCGTCGGGGTACAGCTCGAGGAGACTGCGCACCGTCGGCGGCGTGAGCGCGTAGCTCCGCCAGGTGAATATAGAGTTGAAGATGTCGTCTTCCGTGTTCGGGGTCCCCGAGATGGCGAACCCTTCGTCCGTGTTGGCGCCAATGAGGATGGGCACCTTGACGTATTTGCCCGCTTGCATCAGCTGGCTTGGATATCCCGTGAGGAAGTCGCCGTCGAGGAGCGGGTTCCACACCACGCTTGGGTGCGCTGCGAACAGCGTCGCTGAGTCGACGTCGCGGAGACAGGCTAGTTGGTTGGGGGCGCCCCAGCAGCCTACTGTTCGCGTTAGATTTTCTACGGCGGTGTTGTACCAGGAGAGTGACTCGACTTGTGCGCCGGTCGGGCCGCCGCTTTCGAGAATCGCGCCGCGGAAGAGCCCGTCGTCGCGCCCGTCGTAGGCGAAGAGATGGTAGGCGATGCTTTGGGCGCCGGCGCTCTCACCCCATAGAACCACCTTGCTCGGATCGCCGCCGAACGCAGCAATGTTCTCCTGGATCCAATGGAATGCTAACCGCTGGTCGAGAAGGCCGGCGTTGCTGGACCCTTCGGCGAGTAATTGCGCTGTCTGGAGGAACCCCAATTGCGCCAGACGGTAGTTCATGCTAACGGCAATCACAGGTTGGCCCATCTCCTGACTAACTTGCACGATGCCCGAGAGGTTGTACTGGGGATCGGCGGTGCTGCCTGCGTATAAGCCGCCGCCGTAGACCCAGACTAGGACGGGCAGAGGCTCTTTCGATCTCTCAGTCGGACGGACCACGTTGATGGTTAGACAATCCTCCGACAGCTCGAAATTCTGCCCATATTGCATGCAGCTATACCCATACTGAGTTGCTTTTCTGACTCCATCGAAAGACTCATTTATAGATAACGGCCATCGATATCTGAGCTGCCCTACGGGCGGCTGTGCATATGGTATACCCAAGAAAGCATCCTGATCCCAGTCTGGAAGGTAAAGACCTTCGTATGTCCCATTTATTGTTTTGACTGTTGGCACTTGTGAATTATTCAAGCCGAGAGACAATACAGTCGTAAAATCCGGTAGCAGAATCGCTATTCCGGTGAGTAGGCGTGGGGTCCTCATTATGCTACGTTTTATGTGCCCCTTACCGACAGTCTGCGATTGTCTCCCATTTCGTGAATGATTCGTTTGATTGGTCTTATAAGTTTGGTTAATGATACATCGTGTAATTAAAAGCCTAGACTAATTTACTAGGAGAGGCTGGTTGCATCTCGTGATTGGAGGAAGAATACGACGTCAATACAAGATCTACCGAGCCTAACGTCTGTATGCGGGTGGCTTCCTTGCGGGGTAGTCCGGGGTATATTCCCGGATGAGGAGCTAGACTGTCTACTATGATGAGGCCGAAATGTGAGGTCACTAATTTCCAGTTAAATGTCAAGAGAAACGTATACGATGGCGGACGAAAGTCCCGGGGCTAGCTGGTATAACTTTCAGAGTGAATTCGCGTCTATTATGAATAACATTCTCATTTCCGATAATTAGTAAACGACTGCCATGTGGGGTATCAAATTCCTCCGCCATCTATGCCTGCTGAGTTCCTGGCCTCACACTCTGTGGATTATGGAATAAGTCACTGGGATCGTATTTGGTCTTAATGGTCTCCAGCATCGCTAGGTTCGGACCCCAGTACGACTGCTGGGGATTTGTCAATGAGGGGTCGACATAGCCGGGATAGGTCGTCAAGGTCTCTGGCATCGAGTCTTGAATAGTGTCGACGAGCCCACTCACAAAGTCCTTTGTGGCCTGGGTTAGATCTGGGATACCGATGCCATAGCCCTGGCAAAACATGATTTTGTCTCGATGTGAATAGGCGGTGGCATTCATGGGGATATCGCTGATTGCACCTCCCGAAGCGTCAAAAATGAGGAACCATAAGAGCGTACCGCGGTTCGTATCATCCATATGCTCCATGAGTTGGGTTATTGCATCTTCAGAGAGAGTCTCTTCAGCCGTGAAAGCCAAACTTCGGACAGTGAAAGCGGTGTGGATGTCCGAGAGATAAAGCGCGGCATCTTCGGCCTGTTGTGCGATAACACCAAGCCAGTCATCGATGACCACGGATACCTTTCCTGTCGGGATTCTCTGCGGGATTCCAGATGCATTCCACTCGTCTTCTGTGCCGTAGAAGGTAGCAGTGATGACAGCTCCAAGCTCGTGTGCGACAAATTCAGTCCCAAATCTTCGGTCGAGATCCGGGTCGGAGACGAGATCTTGCCATTGCTTGAAGACGGGCATCATGTCGGCATGCTTCCCGAATGACAGTGAATAAGAGTACTGAACTACGTTGCCGGGTTCGGGGTGTGTCTTTACGACAAACTCGGTGACAATGCCAAACCCTGCACCGGCTCCTTTCACTGCCTACTTAAAGTTAGCCTAAAAGAAACTCGAATCTTTAGAACTTCCCACGTGGATGGGGACTTACAAAGAAAAGGTCGCTATTTTCATTTGCGCTAGCACGTTGAATAGTCCCATCTGCGGTGACAACCTCGACTTCTATAACGTGATCCAGGCAAGATCCCCACATGCGGGACGATGGACCGAGCCCACCCTATTCGTTTCTCGTTAGTATTGATGCGGATCGACGATGGGAACATACTTACAATAGTGGCATGACCACCAATACCAACACCTGGACAAGTCCCATGAGCTATGGCCCTCTTTCCGTTGTCATGTAGCTTGTTGGTTACGTCAGCGAGTTTGGTACCGCCTCCTATAGTTGCATGCCATGTCTTTGTGTCCATAGAGAAATCTTGCAGCTTCAACAGGTCGATCGCCAGAGCACCATCTTCGCCGCCCAGACCTATGTGTATGGGTTAGACCTCATGTCGATAGCGCATGTACGTTCGAGGGGTATTGGTCTCATACCGTAGTTCCTAATGCAAGTCAACAACTGCCCACATAATGGTGAGTTAGAGATGTGCCTCTTACGCATAAGAATGTCCGCCCGATCTCGGCTGAACCTTGACATTGCTGGTTACAGCGCATTTGACAAATCCAGCTACATCTTGGGCCGTCTCTGGGCGGGTTACCGCTATCGGCGTCACAGGAAGGTCGAGATTATATCGGTTGACCCAAGAAATTTGATAGAGCGGGTCGCTTGGATAGGCAACGCAGTCGCTGCGGCCGTTGCATACGGCGTTTAGGCAGGTTGCCAAGGGGCTACTCGGAGATTGCCCCATACTGATACTTCAAAAGGGTAGAAAAGGGGTTTGATCGTGGGTATTTGTAGGTCCTAATACCCCGATACTGGCGACGCTTCTGTGACGCGATCGGCTCGAAGCTCACGTAGCTAAACATGCAAACGAGTGAGGAAAAGTAAGGAGGCACAAGGCCGGCTGCGTTATAAAGGAAGGACAAACACAGGTTCCGGTGGAACATGCAAATTTACCATCCGCCACATTTATAAAGGTAGGCACCTGGGTATCTAGGCTGGCAGGCGCATGCAAGTCATCGTCTTCAGAACCACAAGGTCAAT
Organism: Xylaria sp. FL1042; assembly: GCA_022495085.1. Classification (NCBI taxonomy): domain Eukaryota; kingdom Fungi; phylum Ascomycota; class Sordariomycetes; order Xylariales; family Xylariaceae; genus Xylaria; species Xylaria sp. FL1042. The sequence goes on from MU380237.1 coordinate 69,133, forward strand.
CACACGGGAATAGTGAGTGGACCACGAGGCAACCGGCGCAGCAGCGCCATCATTGTTTATATGTGTGCACCAAAGTACGCATAGGGACAAAGAGGACTGGCTCCAACATGCCCCTGAGTATTTGTTTGGGGATAGGGTGTGATTGATTCATTCACTATCCCGTGTTCTCCTTAGATCGCCCGCCCAATGGGCGTTCGTGCACACCATGGTCGTATTCGGAGCTGCAGCCACCTGGGTCCCCCGGTCGGTTGGACCGTCGTAACGTCTGCTACCAAACGTGGTTCCCATGTCCTTAGGTCAGGCATTCGCCGTGGAAGTGGTGTTGACGTCAGGTCAGTTGGGCGTTTGCTTTGGAGGCGGCTAGCCGTGTAACGGCCTTCATGCTGAATCCATGTTGTCCATGTGTTCTGCTGTTGTGATGCCACCGAAATAACCCACCCGGTTGGTCTAAAAGTTTTCGATATTTCTTTCAACGGTACCATGTCAGTCCGTGACCTGGTGAGAACTCATTCGACACTACCTACGTACTGTAGTCCTTATTGTGGCTCGTGCAGAAGTGTATCTCCCTGCCTGGGTAGCGTACTTCATGAGCAATCCTGCTATAACTATTCGCATCAAATTTCCAACATGAGGTCTTGTAGGTAACACACGGAGTTTGCCAGGACAAATCAGGTCCACAAATGCACGTTCAAGTCTGGGGAGTTGCATCCTTGGCTGACCTAAGCTAATAAAAAGGCTATCTATTTAGCCCTAAATCGCGCCACAGTTACCCAGAGCGTGGCTTATCACACCGTCATTCGCGCGACGCCTCATTCTCTATCATGTTATGTTCGAAGCCTCAATATCTCTTGTACGACATTCCTATTATCCGAGGCTTTCTCACAGAACTCTGCTATACTAGACTGAAGGAGTTGCCTAAGACAAATACCTAATATATCACTTGTACGCGCGGCCTCTGTGATATTTGACACCAGAGGACACAGAGAGGGTGCCGAACAACGAATCACTAAGTTTATTTATTGATTGTCTAACATGAGTGAGGTGGCCAACTCGTGTGATGCGTGACCACAGCAATGAATATTGCGAATCGAGTCATGTACACTGATATACCTCTCGATAGAATGTTGAATATGCTGTGGGCGCCTTCTATATATGTACAGTGACCTTCCTTGCACCACGCTATCGGGACATAGTATACATGGAATGGGCAACTAAATGGAGCACGGCGATTCCCAAGGTATCTTGAAGTGGCACAATAAAACCACTGGCAGTCCTTAGCACAGTGTCTTGGGCTACATTGTAGTTAGCTACCTAGATACTCAGTACTTTCTTCAAGCAAAGACATCTAGATGACCTCCCCGAGTCCCGTGGCCGGACAACTTGTGTAGACACACTTATTACTCCCGACTTATCTCTAGAAGCCTTTTTGTAGGTTAGAAGCTCTATTATACCTCAGGATTCCATCCGCCATTTAATCATGTCGCCGGGTCATACTTTTGCCCATTCTATGTGGGTAATGTATCCAATACCTGCTGCTGACAAGAGCTACGGACTGTGCAACATTACCTAGAGACAGCTGACGACTTGAATGCAAAGACTGTAACTAAATCTAGTAATTACTAATTTCACCTTTGTTACACGGTAGGTATTACGAGATTTGGAGTCCGGTACCGAGATTCACGCCGACAGCGCGGGGTTGAGAACATGGCACTTATACCACTATGGGTAGGGGTACCATATCCGTAAGAGTCAACTCTTGCAAGGAGACAGATCTCGCTTGGGTCCCAATCTCGATCCCTGGAATAGCATTTAGTTGGCATTTAGTAAAAGAGGATTACACATTTCGCTGGAGTTGACTTGGTTAGACTCTAGTAACCCGGATGTCAAGAATCCCGACCATCGAACTAAACATGTATTCTTTCTTGTCAACCGCCCATGCTTGTTTGTAGACAAACATCGATTGCAGCAAACTTCCAATGTCTGATAAGATCTTTGCTATCTCAGCAGAGCAGCTCAATAGGATCTTCCGATTGGTTCGTCCATGCACACATAGGTACATCAACACCATCTATCTTAATAAGTACATCTTTAAAGGCTGGTAGGTAAGTATATGAGCCGTCTTACCCCGCAGACTCATCTCCAAAAAAGTAGTGGGCAACGCTTCCAGATGGAGTAAATCATGGGGACACAGAAGACCCTTGGTCCACAAAAGAGCTCCCCTCCCTCGGTTCCCCATCCCCGGTTGTCTACCCGGTCTCCATTCTACAAGCGGGAGCCCCTCCTCCAGGGAGTGGTTCACGGCATCTGTGGTGAAGTTCAATCGACACCCAATAAAGGTCACAAACACTGGGGACCACAGTCATTCCCACGCTCTATGTGAATCCCCCCAAACTTAAAAAATGGGGTTTCGGTAATCTATTTACGAGTAGAATGCATAGATCGTATCTCCTCTTCTCTTCTATTCTCCTCTCCGCCGTCAACGGAGCCTAATTGTCTAATCTTGAACTATTAACCTAGCTCGGCATACTCAATCAATAGCACGAGCTTTATTTCACCCACATTTATTTCATAGACGTGCTTTTTTTTTTCTGCTTTTTTTTTTTTGAGAAAAAGTATATACGCGAGCCTTCTTAGCTTCGAGATACATATCATGTATACGGCGTCATTTGCTTTCTTCGAGGCGTTATGGGAGGCCGGGGTCACGCATTGCTTTGTTAATCTGGGTTCTGACCACCCCAGTATTATTGAAGCCATGGTCAAAGGGCAGCGGGAAAATAAGGGGAATTTTCCTCGCGTCATTACCTGTCCAAATGAGGTGCGTCAACTAAATGGGTAGAAAGTTCGTAATACTGTTCCTGACTAGCTGTGCTAGATGGTCGCCATGTCTATGGCTGATGGCTACGCCCGATTGAGTGGTAAGCCGCAATGTGTCATTATTCACGTCGACGTGGGGACCCAGGGTCTGGGTGCAGCTGTGCACAATGCGAGCACAGGTCGTGCGCCCATCCTCTTATTTGCCGGACTGAGCCCTTTTACGCTCGAGGGAGAGATGCGTGGGTCGCGGACAGAATATATCCACTGGATCCAGGACGTCCCTGATCAAAAACAGATCGTAGGTCAATACTGCCGCTACACAGCGGAGATCAAGACAGGCAAGAATGTCAAGCAAATGGTCAATCGAGCCCTACAATTTGCCAGGAGTGATCCCCAGGGGCCGGTCTACCTAGTCGGAGCGAGAGAGGTCATGGAGGAAGACATCACACCATATTCGGTCGACCAGAGACTTTGGGACCGGGTCGAGTTGGGTGGACTGCCGCCTAAGGCAGCGAGGGCAATCGCGGAAGCCCTCCTAGCCGCCGAAAAACCGCTGCTAGTTACGGGCTACTCCGGCCGTAACCACAAAGCCCCGGGCGCTCTCGTCGAATTGGCAAATACTGTAAAAGGGTTGCGTGTACTAGACACTGGTGGTTGCGATATGTGCTTCCCTGCCTCCCACCCTGGCTGGCTGGGGCTTCGATTTGGTAATGACGACGCTATCAGAGAGGCGGACGCCATTCTTATTTTGGACTGCGATGTTCCCTGGATTCCAACCCAATGCAAGCCCAAAGAAGGCATCAAGATCTTCCATATCGATGTCGATCCACTCAAGCACATGATGCCGCTTGCCTACGTGCCTGCTCAACGCCGATACCGTGCCGATGCGCTTACGTCTATTGAGCAGATCACAGAGGCTGCTAAAGATCTCGCGACCCATACTGATGCAGAGATCAGCAATACGAAATGGGATGCACTGCAGGCATCCTACAAGCAGCGCTTAGCCAACATTTCGGAAAAGGCTGTTCCAGCAGCAGACGGCTCGTTTGGCACAGGACATTTGTGCAAGACTTTGCGGACACTTTGCCCTAAAGACACGATCTGGGCTATCGAGGCTGTCACTAATACCTTTTTCGTACATGACGCTCTGCGACCGGAGCTTCCAGGCTCGTGGATAAACTGTGGTGGGGGTGGCCTTGGTTGGTCTGGTGGTGGTGCGTTGGGCATCAAGCTAGCCTCGGCCGTCGAGCATGGTGGCAAGGGCAAGTTTGTGGTGCAAATTGTGGGCGATGGCACGTACTTGTTCTCGGTACCAGGAAGTGTATACTGGATATCTAAGCGATATCAAATCCCAATACTGACCATCGTGCTCAACAACAAGGGTTAGTTCGTGAACACCTCGTCGACTTCCCCTGGCTGACTTAATGACTTAGGTTGGAATGCTCCGCGGAAGTCCATGTTGCTTGTCCACCCCGAAGGCCTAGGCTCTAAGGCAACTAATGAGGAGATTAACATATCTTTCGACCCCGTTCCTGATTTCTCGGGCATCGCGAAGGCAGCGGCTGGAGGGGACCTTTTTGCTGCGAGAGTGGAGAAGGCCGATGTATTGGAAGAGACGCTTGAGAAAGCCATCAAAGCCGTTGAGGGTGGGCAGTCTGCAGTCATAGGTGAGCCGAATTCCGATTTCTATTGTCCTTCTTTCTATCATTATTATCACGCTCTGGGCGAGACCTCCAATTCTAGTTGACGTTTATGTTCTTGGCTTCTTTTGGTTAGGCATATATGGAGCGGATGCTGACTTTGGTAATTGTAGATTGCAAAGTCACTCTCAATTGCTAATCGGCTACGTCATCGATACTGAAGCTCCGCGAATATCATCTTTCTTAGAGCTCGATAGACATGGCGGCAGGCTGCCTAGTAGTAGTCAACGGTCGGTTTTTAAGAGCTGCATTAGTATGATAGCACGAATACTTCAATGGCCTTTTGGATTGGTCTGTTCAAACAGTTGGGTTTCAAAAGAATATTTTGAAGCCTCGCTCCAGAACTCGTTCCCTTGTCGTTCCCTTGTCGCTCCCTTGTCGCTCCACGAGGGCCTAGACCATCTCTTCTCGGCTATGGGGAATCTCAATACTTAACAGGCGATGATCATGGTGATGAGTTGAAGCCCTCCATGATCGAGATTGTCACATTCGTATCAGTTACGAACTATGTGATCCGATATACAAACTCGTGGGGGTTGTATGGACTCCGGCGACATGCGTAAGTGTCAGATGATTGGTGCTTTCCCCTCACTAGATACCGTTTCTGGTAAATATCCCAGAACAACTAGATGATACCCCAAGTACAACTGCAGCTTCGCGTACAGGAGTTCAGGCTATTGATCCAAGGGGACGGAATGTTTGCTCCTGGCGAAGGTACAGTAATATGGAGATTCAACTAGATTTGGTAGAGATCTCGCCTGATCCGTCGACTGCGCCAGGGAGATAGATGTATGAAATCGTCAACCAGTTTTTGATGCAAGATGCAAGGAGATAAACCAGCTCGCCAGTGACCGTTGTCGCTTGTGCGTTGGTGACGAATTGACGGGATGCCCTAATGTGTGGACTCGAAATCTACTTAGTAAACTTTGGCATGCGACTCTACGCTCTGGCACGTGGTCACGAGAGTGGAAGGTAGGTTGATATCTCACGGTTGTACAGTCTTACAGCACAGCAGCACAATTGCTATACAAATGCCCTGCGCAGGCCCTGCGGAACGCCTGAGCCACCACTGGCTGTGCTACTACATACCTGCAGCAGCAGTACCTAGTAGTAGCAGTATTAGTAGCTAGGTAGGTTAGGTACAAGTACGCGCATGCTTATAATCCTTGTCTTACCCCACCCGAATGAACTGGTTTCACGACCAGACCGTTTTCTCTTTTTTGTCTTGATAGCGGGGTCAGTATACTAACCCGGGTCTGCCTGGGGCAGTACCGGTTTCCTGTACTTACTGGTATACTAATAGGGTAGTATCAATTAACAACCACAAAGCAAGTCACCACCCGGTTGGGAGTTGTCGTTCCTCTTCACCTCAACTTCTCCTTTCAGGAAATGATATACAAATTCATTTATTCTTCATTCTCCCTCTCTAATAGTACCCGAATTGGCAACGCTCATTATACCGTTCCCATTTGTACCAGATTTTACAATAGTATACTTCGACTCCCATTAACGCTTCCGACACCCCGACTGTACCCGATTGGTCTCGGTTCTCCGTCGACTGAGGGACCTCTATGAATACGATTACCATCATGATTAGAACCCCGGTCTGTCGTTCGGTGTGCTAGAATTTGCACAATCTATCGCCTATCACCTGATCTATTCCGAGCGAGTGATGATGCGCTTTCATCAAGGGCTGGATTCAAGACGACATCACCCAAGAGGAACTCGTCCATTCTCCACCGATCTTCAGACGAACGAGCCTAGTTCAATCGCACTGCGACGAAAGCTCTCTTAAAAACTACTCCACTTCACGAGCTATTAGAGATACGCTCAAAGTAGATCTCGTGGAGCGCTATTTCCACACTATTGCCCGTGCGTAGAGGTTGGTAGAGGTTCGTAGATCTCGGCTCGCCTCAGGGCCCTCTCGAGGAATAGAAGTCACAGGTAGAAGACGAGAGACGAGACAATGTCGCCCCATGGTGATGGGAACGAGCCCGATGCCGTCCAGATCAAGGGAGAAACCTCAGATACTATACCAGCTCTACCGCCGCCACGACCCGTTCCGTCGAAGGACCCGAAGCTGATCACACAGGCACGAACACCTCCACCACTCCATGTCATCCCGACCAATGCCCCGTCGGTCGACCTCTTCAAGTTACCGCCCACCACCGCCCTGAAACTACTCTGTGCTGGAATTGAATCCTTGGTTCGCGTCACGGGTGACATCCCGCCAACGCCTCCTCCCACTAGCCCTCCAGTGCCCAATATGAGTGGTATGCAAGAGGAAAAAGCTGCCATCGTGCGATCGCATTCCGAAAGGAATCTCGCCCGTCTCCATCAACAGTCTGCTAGCCAACCCCGACCGAAAGGACAGGCTCATCAAGGCTTCTTCGATGCACACCAATTCCAGCCCGTCGACGGCGTGCGCCTCCGACACCCACCCACTCCTCCGCTGCCACCTGCTGCGCCTCAGCCGTATATTGTCATCGGCGAGAATTCGCAGCCTCTAAACCTGCAACACAGCGCCATCACACGCAAGTTTTTCAGTAAGGCGCCTCCACCTATCAGCATCGAAAACTATCTACAGCGCATCCACCGATTCTGCCCCATGTCGACAGCCGTCTATCTGGCGACGTCACTCTACATATTTCGCCTGGCTGTCGAAGAACGTGCTATTCCTGTGACAAGGAGGAACTGCCACCGACTGCTGCTTGCGGGCCTCAGGGTTGCCATGAAGGCGCTGGAAGATCTCAGCTACCCACATGCCAAAATTGCCAAGGTGGGCGGTGTCAGCGAGGTCGAGCTAGCCAGGCTGGAGATTAGCTTCTGCTTCCTAGCTGGGTTTGAGCTGGTGGTAGACGAGGAGGCGCTGAGGAAACATTGGGAAATGTTGAAGCAGAACACAAGCCTCGGCACTTCCGGATCGGGCACGCTGCCGAATTTAAAACTTGATGTGCGGCGCAAGAAGAATCCGGATCATGCAGCTGAAGGTTAGTGGCGCGTAGAAGCTGCAGTTTGAGTGGGCTGAGCCGCCTAACGTCTGACCTTGAAAGAGGGGGAGAAGGAAATGTGGACAAGTATTGATTTGATTCTATGCGACTATACATTTTGGGAGCAGAGACGACCTTGGCATTGGGTGAGACAAGCATGGATGGCCTTCTCCATCGGCTAGACCTTGGAAGTGGATCTGGTAGAGGCTCTCATATTGCCATCCGACTTCTTGAAAACTTGGGGCCTATTGAAAAGACGACATGGTGTGCAAGGGTTACAGAATAACCAGTAGGGGTCGTATCACAAATATTCGTCAAAAACAAGGCATCATATAACCTACCGACCCTTCAATGGCTATTATATAATGGGAGAGAGAGAGAGAGAGAGAGAGTATGAGGGAGGATGGAATTCCTCGGTGAGCATCAAGAACGATGGATATGTTGCGGTTGTTCATTGCAGTGTGTTAGTTATATGGTTGGGGGGGGGGGGGGGGGGGGGGGGGGGGGGGGGGGGGGGGGGGGGGGGGGGGGGGGGGGGGGGGGTGGGGGC
>MU380237.1:77196-157770 GCA_022495085.1 Xylaria sp. FL1042
TTTTTATAGTTTTTATTTAATATGTTTTTATTTTTTTTTTAGTATATTTTTTTGTTTTTTTTTTTTTTTTTTACCCCCCCCCCCCCCCCCCCCCCCCTATCTAATCTGAAACTCCTGTATATATGTACAATTTTCAATGGCTGAATTTATATATTCCCTGGAACTAATACTGTTCACTTAGGTCTAGTTATTTAATAATATTAGGAAGGAGTCCTCTGGGGATTAATCTATAGTCGTCGTGATTCTAAAGTGATAGGGACATACATGCAATGGATAAGTATGCGCTCAGACCTCTGTCTTTTCTTATGTACCTGCTTAATCTAGGCAGCTAAGCGCCATTAGATCTCGACACTATGACTACTACGTAATGTAGGTACTTACTTACTAAAGTACTTAGCTAGTCTAGGTACATGTATGTTGAACCGACCACATCCGCATCAAACCGTCGCTTATCCGGCTCGACGAGCGCAGCCTATAGGAATATAGGCTGTTGTAGGGCAGTAGGACTGTCGCCGATGTCTCCCACTGCTATTCTCAAGAGAGCGGCCTTAGGCTCTGTAGGAGTACCGTTCCAATCCTCCAGCCAACAAAATCCGCAATCCACCTCGGAAGGTACACTGGTGCGACCACGCCACAGAAGTACACGAGCTTCTCACGGACGGCTATTACTCCAGCTACCCCGCCCTCGTGGCTCGTTTCTACCCCGCGCCGAATCACTTACACCACCACAACCACCGCGACCACCGCGACCATCACCACTATAACTCCTCCAAGAACAGCCACAGCGACGACCATGGCCGACATCGACGTTGAAACTGTCCTGAAGGGAAAGTATCCCGCCAAAGCGCATGCGAAGCGTGTAGTCGAGTACATCCGCTCTAAAGTTCCCGATGCTACTGGCGCACTGTTTCTCGAGGGCCGATCCGACCATCTCCTCGAAGATAGCGATGAGCCGGTTCCCTTCAGGTGTGTTCAGTGTTTATATTATTCGCTCCAACCTTGGTTGGCCCGAGTGACCAATACAATCCGTTCCTAACCGGGAGACAGGCAACGGAGACCTTTCATGTACCTGACAGGCGTCGATATCCCCGATTGCGCCTTCATCTACGACATTGAGACCTCTAAATCCACCCTCTTCATCCCGCCAGTCGACCCCGAGAGCGTCATCTGGTCTGGCCTCCCTCTGTCTATTGAAGAGGCCCTAGCCAAGTACGATGTCGATGAGGTTCTGCCTACGACCGAGTTGAACCCCATACTAGCGAGGTTGGGCGCTGCCAACTCCAAATCCACCGTCTTTGCCATTGCCGAGCGCGTCTCCGATACCGTCACCTTCCTCGAGTTTGGCAATAAAGACTTCTCTATCCTTGCTGAGGCCATCGACGAATGTCGTGTTATCAAGGATGACTACGAGATTGCTCTCATTAAGAAGGCCAACGACATCAGCGGTGCCGCTCATAGATCCGTTCTGGAGAATGTGCGCGAAGCTAAGAACGAGCATGAGCTCGAGGGTGTGTTCATTGGTAATTGTATGAGGCAAGGTGCCAAGAAGCAGGCCTACCCGAGTATCGTAGCCAGTGGCAGATCAGCTGCTACTCTTCATTACGTCCACAATGACAAGGACCTAGCTGGAAAAGACCTATTACTCCTCGACGCTGGCGCAGAATGGTGCACATATGCTGCGGATATCGTAAGGCGCCTTTTCTAATCCACTACGACGATTGAAGCTTCGACGCACACGCACGTTGAAGAACGCTAACGTAGTAAATAGACAAGAACATTCCCTATATCAGGCCGCTTCACTGAGCAGTCCCGAGCTATCTACGAAATCGTCCTTCAGATGCAGAATGATTGCATTGCCATGCTCAAAGACGGTGTGTGGTGGGATGACGTTCACGTGCGAGCACACGAGATCGCCATCGATGGTCTACTATCTCTTGGTATCTTGAAAGGTGATCGGAAAGAGATTCTCGAGGCCCGAACCAGCACAGCGTTCCTGCCACACGGTCTGGGTCATTATCTAGGCATGGACACACATGATACTGGCGGCCACCCAAATTACTCAGATCCCGATTCCATGTTCAGATACTTGCGAGTCAGAAGAAACTTACCGGCGGGTAGTGTCATCACAGTCGAGCCTGGTGTATGTGACTACTCAATTCTACCTTGATAGGGGAACCAATAGTGCTAACTTGAAGATAGATCTACTTTTGCGAGTTCATAATTGCCCCGTATCTTAAGGACCCTAAACATTCGAAGTATATCGACCAGGGTGTTCTCAACAAGTACTGGGATGTTGGCGGTGTGAGGTGAGTTATTCAAATCCCCGTTGATCAACATGAGTGAACGTTAAGATGTTAATAATACCTATTATTTAGAATCGAGGATAACATCCTGATTACTAAGGATGGCTACGTCAATCTAACAACGGCAGTCAAAGATCCTGACGAGATGGAAAAGATTATTCTTGGCAGCTGAATCTGAAGCGCAATTAATGTGGTGCTAGCGTGACTAATCCTCTTCATGTATATATGTCTCGAGGATAGAAGGGATAGCTATGGTAGCCAATATACCTCGAATCAAACTACCTATTTAAACTAAAACGCCTTAAAAGATTTCGGGGAGAAAAAGGTGAAACCTATACGTTACAGCATATCGTTTTCAACCCAATTTCGCAGCACTATCAGCTGCGTCGGTCGGAATATACTAAAATGACGGCATAAACACATTATCATAACTACTTTATTAAGTAATGTATATCCATTACCACTATTCGACCGGTGTCTCTTTTCTTTTCTTTCCCTTTTTTTTTTTTTTTTTAGCTCATCATCATTTATCGTGACCATCTCCCATAAGCCCCATCGCTATTCTCAAGACTGGTACTCATTCCGCCCCTACCTACCTACCTACCTACCGAAACCGGCGAAAACGGGCTTGCCGCCTCGGCCTCGCCCCAGCGCCCCTCGGACCTCGGAAGCTCCTCTTCAGCAAAGTCTTCTCGGCCCCTTCCCCGTCACTCGACGGCCAGGGCGCCCCGGGCTTATTCGTGATGGGGTCGTACGTGAGGTTTCCCGGCGTCACGTGGAACTGCACCGTCCCATTGCCCTCGCGGTACGTACTCTTCAGGGTGCCTTCCGTGCGATACGCGCTACCGGTGGCGATGCGCCTCTTCCCCGTTTCGATGTCCAGCCCGCGGATGGCGCGGGCGAAGAACTCGAGGGAGGCCAGGGGTTGGTAGAAGGGGACTTCGTGGCCGGATTCATAGATGCGCGTGAAGGAGAACTTCCCGCTCTGCCTTACCTGTCCGTGGACGACGCCGTCGCTGGTCCGCACGTCCGCGTACCCGGCGCCGGCATACCCCGGCGCGGACACGGCGGCGGCGACGACCTCGCTGCCGAGCCAGTTGCAGTTGTAGTCTGCGTCGCCGGCGTAGAGGGCTACGGTTATGCCCGATTGCACGACGAGGGCGCGCAGGGCTTCGATCGTGCCGATCTCGCGCCCGTCGTCGCCCGTGCTGTCGAAGGCGTCGCCGACGGCGCCGTTCGAGGAGAAATTGGTGAAGGCGCCGATGGCGGATTGTACGCATGCCGTGTTGAGGTAGTCTACGTAGAACCCGTAGGGGAAGGGGTCGGGCACGAGCTCGCGCATGTCGTATTCGTCGCGGCCCAGGAGGTCGTCGTAGACTGACTCTACCATGTAGGCGCAGAAGTTGTCGGCGGTTTTGCACTGGTCGGATGTTAGTTATTCTTGTATTGCTGTTGCTGTTTATTTTCTGGTGGGAAACATGGGGATGGAGGATTTCGGGGTTTGGTGGTGTTTTCGGTTGGTATCAAGTAGGTGAGTTACTTACCACGGCGTTGGACCCCGTGTTCTTGCAGTCCTGCAGCCGGTCCAGACAGTTCCCTTTGCCGTACAGGTTATTGTAGAACATGGCTGCCTCCGACTTGGTGAAGGGCGCGTAGTCGTACGTGTTTCCGGGGTACACGGTGAAATTGTAGTCTTTAAGACGTCAGATTTCAGTCGGTCGGTCAATTTGAGTTAAGGGGTTGTATAAGGGGGTGAGAGAGCGCGTGAGAAAGAAAGCTTCATGACTACGCCCTTGAAAGCCCCTTTGATGAAGAACAACTTACACGCTTGATATTGGACGACAGGATCATACCTATAGGAAGAAAAGAGGTCAGCATTCTTATCCCTCTTCTACCGCCCTCATGATACCAAGTTTCAAACCCCCAATTTTCACGTTGGGCATCTCGGTGTCAGAATTTCTCCTTCAACTTACCATCCATTCCCAATTAGCACTGTCTCCAGCTCAATCTTCTTGGCACCACGAGGGAGATTCTTATTCTGGTCCTCGATATACTTGTTGAAGATGGGACCATAGTGGCCACCGTAGCTCTCCGTCGCAAAGTGAAACCCGTTGCGCGAGTACTGCGGGAACGCGCCCATGAAGCCCTGCAGCGTCTTCCAGAAATTCGGCGCCGCAGCGGGCGTCGAATTGGCCGTCAGCGTGATGTTAGGGTACGCGTACGTCCCGCAGGAGCCATCGGGCGCGTAATCCGGGCACGTTTCGTCCGGCAGAACCACGAGGCCATTGTTGTTCGTGTACGCGGGCACGGGGTACGAGTACGAGAAGCCGACCTGGCTCGGCTGGTCGATGAAGATCATGTTGCTCACGTTGGACCACGAGTACGGGTTGCTGAAGACGTTGCCATACGGGTCCACGCGGCAGGGGCCCAGCTCCTCGAAGAGCCCGATCATGGAGCTCGAACCCGGTCCGCCGTTGATCCACACCGTCAGCGGCGCCTCCTCGGGGTCGACCTCGCGCGCCTCGAAGAACCAGAAGAAGATATGCTGGTCCTCCCCCACGTCCGCGTACCCCGAGTAGCTCTTCACGTCCGGGTCCAGCTCGCAGATGCCCGTCGGCACCTCCTTGTAGCGCACGGGGATGTCGTAGTATCCGATCACGCGCTTCAGATCCGTCGGCGCCTTGACGAATTGGGCTTGCGCCGTGTCCCGCATCGTCAGGGCCGCAGTCGCCGCGAGGGCGAGGAGGCTGCGCGTGAACGAAGCCATTGTGGTGGATTAGCTTGCTACCTGGCCCTCTCGCTGTGTAAGCTGGCTATCCACAACCCTAGCTATCTGACACGAGATTGCTTAGAGGGGAAGCGAATAAAGGTAAGAAGGAAATGAAGACAAAGAGAATCCAATTGGGTTCTGGGGAATAAATAAAAAATATATATATCCAGAGCTAATACTACGTAGCGTACAGTAAAGAGGTAGTCTCTCTCCAATTGAGGACCCTGGACATTGGCTTGGGTCCCCCCGGGTCCAGTCGTTCATATACTCCGCATGTTTACTACTTATATGTATGCATGTCTGGATTGATCGGATCGTCACCTCGTGTTCTTCGTATGCCCCTACCTTAGTATAGGCAGGCTGCGACCTGACGGTGACTGGCTGACGACAACAAAACTAATTACTGACGCTGTGTAATGTGAGAGGCACTTTCCATGCAAAGCCACCTTGACAGCAATGGATTTCGCTCTTTGTATACTTACAATACGATGTAGTACGCATACCTAGGTAGTATACTTCACTAAGTATTATCTGCATTAGTGTAGTGAGATGAAAAACAAGCATTCGGCTACTGCACTTTCTCATCGGCCTACGCCGACGATACTACGCCTGTACTGTGATTGCCGCAAGGACCCTTGCCCAACCGGGAGAACGACCCGCGGATCACCATTTCTCGAATAGGCAGGCATCTCAATGTCTTATCTTTGACCGCCTAGGCCGGGGTGCGCCATGATATTCATCATTGTTTTAGCACGCGAAGCTAGACGCTAGGTCATTTCGTAGTGATTATAGAAAATTATCAGTAAAATGATATTGAGATAAATACTTGGCGTACATTGAAGTACCTAGGTAGGTTGGTAGATAGTAAACATATCATACACTACAATCTCCTAGGCAACGAGTTGGCTTATCTAGGTACCTGGCAGCTGGGTACTTCAAGTAAGTAAGTACCTAGGTAAATATTTCATCAGTGGGTGACGCAATATGAGCAGCTTCTAGGGGAAGCGTTATCTAGCTTACCAAGTAGCTCCTCAGTAACACTGGTCAGGTAAGCGCTACCGGCACAGTTACGCTCAGTAGTGACGCTAACAGTCGCCAGCTGCCGAATGACTGCAGGTCTTAACTGTGTGTATCAATTCATAATTATACGTAATTATCACGCCGATATAGCCCACAATCCCAGTAATAATCAGTCGGTAGACAAGCTACCGAGATAATACAGTATTATGCCATACACTTAACTGCATTTTATAATAAGTACATACTTCACCCGCCCAGTTCAGATCATCTCTCATATTCCAATTCAGTATACCGCCATTTCCAACCCCCCAGAATTAACGGCAGACTGTTGAAGAGACATAGGACATGTATTAGATGGTACAGGATAAGACGAGAAATAACCTAGCGCGAGTTTCCTTTTCAACAATTATTGTTCACATGCGAACTGTTATATGATCTATTGTCCAATCTACCAACGAATTGTGCTGCATTAAATCCTAGCCAAATTAAAATACCCAACAAATATATCGCATTTTCGAAACCGAAGATAGAACAAAATGCGAGGACAGAAGAAAGTAGTCATTGCTAGTAGAGAATGGTTGTTATGGAGTAGATGCATGAATGAACGGATGTGCTCGAAGCCCAACTCATGGAGTTCATACCGACATCGTAGAAGATAAGCCAAACCGAGAGAAACCAAGATCAGATATATCCCAGACCGACGATAACCACCGCCCACGCGCCGAGAAAGAGCCCGGAGGGCACCTTCAAGAGTCCGGCAGCGTCTTCCTCGTTGTCCGCGGCCGTCGTCGCGGCCGCGCTCTGGGAAATCGTCAGCGTGGCCGTCGAGACGTACGTGCTCGTCGTGGTCACGGTGGACACGGCGCCCGCCGAGTCCGTGCTCGTGCTCGTCAGCGTCGTCACGCCCGTCGACGCGTACGTCACCGTCGACGGTCTGCTTGTCGTCGCCGTCGCCGTCGTCGTTGTGCCGCTGCTGCCTGTCTGGGTTGTGGTGGTACCCTTCGTCTTCGACGCGCTGGATGTTCTCGAGGAATTGCTTGTTTTGCTGGCACTGGTTGTTTTTGCAGAGCTGGTTGACTTTGTAGAGCTAGTGGTCTTGCTGGTGCTCGTTGACTTCGAAGAAGAGGTGCTCGACGACTTGGTAGAGGTACTTGTTGACTTGGAAGAAGTGCTTGTCGACTTGGAGGAGGTGCTCGTCGTGGTATCAGTACTCGTACTCGCCTCTATCTCCGTGACGACTACTGTCACCACGCTCACGGAGCTCGTGCTCGTGGTGGTAATGGTTGTTGGGCCCCGGGAGCCGTAGCTGGTCGTCGTGATAGTCGTCACGTACACGCTGGCGGGGGAAGTTGTCGTGGTTGTGGTTGTAGAAGTCGTTGATTTGCTTGACTTAGATGATGTTGTTGATGTCGTAGTTGTGGTACTCTTCGTGCTGGTCTTCGTGCTAGTTTTCGTGCTCGTCTTTGTACTGGTCTTCGTACTGGTAGTTGTTATAGTCGTCCGACCTTGGGTGCCGAAAGTTACTTTGGTAATAGTCGTCAATTCTCCGGTAGCTGTGGCGCTCACAGTGATAGTAGAAGTAATCGTGGCTTCAGTCTTAGAAGCTTTAGTCTTGGACTTCGTCTTTGTGACAGTGCTAGTGTACGTTGTAGTGGTCGCAGAGTTGGCTTTCGTCACCGTGTCAGTGACTGTTGAAGTACTGCCGGAATTGGTACTCGTAACTGTATCGGTGACCGTTGTAGTACTTTCAGCACTATTATTAGTAACCGTAGCAGTTATTGTTGTGGTACTTTCGGAACTGGTGCTTGTAACCGTGGCAGTGACCGTCGTAGTGCTTTCGGTACTACTGCTTGTAACCGTATCCGTAACTGTTGTAATACTTTCCGAGTTCGTGTTCGTGACTGTGCTTGTAACCGTAGTAGTGCTCTCCGAGTTGGTGCTTGTAACCGTGTTGGTGACTGTTGTAGTGCTACCGGAACTAGTATTTGTGACAGTGTCGGTCACTGTCGACGTACTCCCAGAGCTGGTATTTGTAACCGTATCGGTGACTGTTGTAGTGCTACCGGAACTAGTATTTGTGACAGTGTCGGTCACTGTCGACGTGCTCCCAGAGCTGGTATTTGTAACCGTATCGGTGACTGTTGTAGTGCTGCCAGAGCTAGTATTTGTAACAGTGTCGGTCACTGTCGACGTGCTTCCAGAGCTCGTATTTGTAACCGTATTAGTGACCGTTGAAGTACTTTCAGCACTGTTATTCGTAACAGTATTAGTAACTGTTGTGGTACTTCCAGAGTTGGTGCTTGTCACTGTGTTCGTGACTGTTGTAGTGCTCTCAGAGCTTGTGTTCGTGATAGTATCAGTGATGGTTTTAATGCTTTCAGAAGTTGTGCTCGTTACTGTGGCAGTAGAGGTGCTTGAAGCGGCCGGCTGGGCCACTGTGATGGTAAGAGTCGTGGTGGTTGTGCTGGATGAGCTACTAGCGGTCTTAGTTACTGTAGCAGTTTCAGTATCAACTGGCGAATTAACATTAGCTTTAATGAAAGTTGGGGGCATATTACTGTTAGAGGGCTGAATTACTTGGCGTAGTAGCTCCAGCAGTGAGAGTAATTGTACGCGTTAAAGTAGATTTGCTTGTTTTCGAAGTCGGTACACTCTGAGTAGCGGTAACTGTGACCGTTGATGTGAATGCTGAGAATGCCGACCCCGTGGCCGAGTTGGTGATAGTCTTTGTGATAGTACTCGGAGACTGAGATGCTGTCGCAGATTGCAGTTTCGTTATTGTTATTGTCTGTGTAGAAGACGGCTTTTCACCACTCTTGGTGAAGAAAGAGGTGAAGTAGGAGGTGAGTGTGTCGGTGGCAGTTGCTGTGTATGTGAACTTTGGGAGTAGATCAGCATCGATCGTTCATCACTCTATATCTCGGCATAGGACAATTTCTGTTCAGGTGGAATTTCCAATATTACTTACTGTGACGTCTGAAAAGGTTACAGTTGATGTGTACTATGAAATGACATGTTAGTCGGTTGGGGACTGGGCGCTACTAATTAATGAGGCAAATGTATATCCATGCTTACTCTTTCTGTTTTTGTCTTGGTCTTCGTCTTCATTTCAGTTGCTGTCGCAGTCTCAAACGCGGTAGCAGTTGCGGTAGCAGTCGCAGTCGCAGTCGTAGTAGTAGTAGAGGTAGCGGTAGTAGTAGAGGTAGTAGTAGCAGTAGTAGTAGAAGTTGTAGTAGCAGTAGTAGTAGAGGTAGTCGTAGCAGTAGTAGTAGCAGTGGTCGTAGCGGTTGCTGTGGTAATTGTCTAAGTAATGTTAGGTACAATTTTTCCAACTTGTATTAGCAACTTACAACCGTGGAAGTATATCTTTCGCTATAAGGCATATTAGCATTGATTCTCCTCAAGTTCGTCTTACATCTTCGCTGAGATCTTTACACACGGAGGGGAATTGGGAGATTAGTCGACTTGAGCACTACTTACGTCATATATCTAGTAATATGTATATACGGCTGCCAAAAGCCCGTTAGCAGATGAGGGAATATAATTTGAATGGCGTAGGTTGGTGGTTGGGCAGATTCCCAACCCAGACATTCATTGAAAGGTCGGGGTTTGATAGGGTTATACATACTACAGGGGCACATATCAGCATCACGTTCAGTAAAGGAGTCTGGATATGGGTGCTCAATAGTAAACAACGGATAGTGATATTGGCTAGGCTACATCTACTAACCCTCTCTGTTGTTCCAATTTCCCCAATCATTATCCATAGCGGTGACGGACACCGTTGTGGTAGCCGTGTCCGTCGTCGTAGATGTTTCTGTGCTTGTAACAGTCGTTGTGGTTGTTTGAGTGCTGGTGGAAATCATTGTCATCATCATTGGTGACTGGCAGACGGAATCTCCCCAAGATCCCTCACCATTTCCCTATATTCCATCGTGAGCTTGGGTTTCGCATTTCAGGGGCTGGATAGATGATCACTTACCATGCCGCCGAAGCCGCCAGGTCTTTCACCAACATCGTGGTGTCCGCCTTCCTGTCCCCCTTCTTGTCCGCCCCCATAATCATTCTGATGTCCACCATTTCCATGTCCATTAGCTGAATAGCCGCCTCCATATCCCTGTTCATCGCCGGCGCCTTTGCCGCCTCTGTTCCAGCCACCTCCGTGCCATCCTCGCCAAAATCCACCACCGAAGCCTCGGGGTTCAATGTTATTGCCGTCTTCATTCTGCTTGGAGTCGGCATCGCTTCTCTTGTAATTATGATTAGATTTAGTTCCGCTTCCAGACATCCAGCGAAGTGCTCTGCCAAACCGGCCCTCTTTTGAATCCTGCCCCCCAAAAGCAGCTGGGGTCGAAGTATCAGCGGAAGATGTGAAGCTAACAGAGGTTGTTGAAGCTGTGGTCTTAGTGGCGGTGTTTTGTTCAAAACCCTCATCGGCTCCGCCGAACCAATACTCGGGAGAGCCACCCCCTTTTCCACTAGAGCTACTTGTAGAGGTAGGGGTAGATGTAGATATGTTGGTGGTTCCTGTTCCTGGTTCTAAGTTCCGATTTGAGCCACCTTGTTGGTTGAGTTCCTTGCCTGATTTACCGAAATTGAAAGGAAGCTCGCCATGATGATCATATTGGCTCCCTGGTGAGTCACCAAGAAATTTCGCAAAATCAGCAATTGCGCTGAATGTTGCAGAAGGGTTATCGTTGGTAGCAGTTGTCCCCCAGGTCGCCATGGTAGAGGTAGAAGTGGTAGAGGTGGTATCAGTAGAATAAGGTGCATAATCATTATACGTCGTATCAGTCGTATAAGTGGTACTTGTAGAAGTAGATGTTATGCTAGAGGATGTGTATTCGGCCTTTGCTTCGTCCTGATTGAAGCCAATGTTGGGTCTACCAAAGCCACCGGGGCCACCGTGGTAGCCAGGACCGCCAGGACCGCCAGGACCAAAGCCGCCGAAACCATGAGGACCAAAGCCATGACGGAACTGACCACCTCCAAATGGGGGCCCGTCGTACTCTTCACCATGCCTTTTAGGGATCCCATGTGATGCGGCGGCAACGGCTACCGCCCCAATAAGCAATGGAAGGATTCTTCGTATGCCATCCATGGTGAGGAGAGGGCAGGCAGTGATCGCAAAGGGAAGGCAAAATATTAATTTCTGAGTAGTATTTCAATCAAAATTCAAAAACGATCATTTGCTCCTTTGATGAGGTGAATGCTGGGGGGAGATATGACGAAGAGTAAAAGTGGCCCAAGCCTGCTAATCTCATTACTGTCTCAATATATACACAAGTAGTCATAGCATCTGCTATGAAAATCTCTCTCTTCAAGAAATCACAGCTGATCTTCACCGAAAAACGCTTATTAGGACCGCATAAAACGCATGTAAACTGCACGCCTCGCCATAAGTACTACCAAATCCAAATAGTAAAGAGACCGTAAGGATCAATTGGCATAATAGGAGCCATAGTGACGACGATGAGGTCGTGAATAAACATCGTGGGTTCATCTCTTGGCAAGGCAGACATGAACTCTCACGTGCTTTACTCATATTTCCATTTAAAATTCGGCCGAAAATGTGAGTCCACATCAACCTTTGTAGATTGCGTTTAGTTTTATGATTAGCGACAGGAGTGACTCAGAGCAAGAGCGAGATGGGGTGAGCGACCGAGCGCGTTAAACACCGGCCGGCCTATCACATTGCGTTCAATAGTCAGAGAATCTGAGGACATATTCTATTTAGGCTTTTCTTTCATTCAGCTTAACACATGCGAACCTAATAGTGTCACATGCAACGCTAGTATTAGTATACGAATTATATTAGCTACATGGCAATGATCGGTGCACATAGGTATCATCAGAATAGTATGTACGTTAAGACCCAATAAAATACCCTTTTATTCATATGATAAGTCCTGTGGAAACTGACTGAGAGTGAGCTGATAGTATTTATGAGCTCTAACATGAATTTTCGTATAATTCTTCCTGCTGGGCAAATAAAGAGGTTAGCAAAATAAATATGTATTTACAGCAACGCTCGATTTACCGGCGTACTTCTGAAGACTATTGCGCGGCCTAGATATGCATTGAAGTGACTCATAGATGGAGCACGCTCTGAAGGGGCATGCGACCTAACCTAACGCACAAAGATGCAAGATTTAGAGCTCTGAGAGCAGAGACACAACGTAGTGTTCATGTACCTCACTGAGCAGCCGGGGAATCAATAGGTCAGTAGAAATTCTCAATGTTGGAAGCATTTACAGTTGCCCGCAACGATTCAAAGGACTAATATTCTTCCAGAACCAGTTACATTATCTCACGGGCGTGTAGAAACCCCAAGCTTACAGGGTCATAGAAGA
Organism: Xylaria sp. FL1042; assembly: GCA_022495085.1. Classification (NCBI taxonomy): domain Eukaryota; kingdom Fungi; phylum Ascomycota; class Sordariomycetes; order Xylariales; family Xylariaceae; genus Xylaria; species Xylaria sp. FL1042. The sequence continues at coordinate 89,643 of MU380237.1, forward strand.
GGGGATAATAGTTTCTTAAATTAGCACTGGTAAGGTCGATTGGTAGCTTGACAAGTTGTCAAGTAAATCCCCGGACTCTTGGCGATAGTTCTACTGCCAAACCTAGATGTCTTGTATGTGGGCTGAGCTATCTTCACGTACGTCGTGAATAAGACGTGCATTGACCCAGAACCTACAGCCGAGAATATCCTACTTTGACGCGTGATTAGTAAATTCGAGGTATCAAATTAACATAGCATGCTCACTACCTGGCTTGATGCTCAGGCTGATTGTATCAATAGCGTCCGCCGTGTGCTAACTACGGAAAATACTACGTTTTTATGTGTTTCTTGTTGCGAATCGTTACGTTTCAGCGTTTGCAAAATTAATCAAATTACTGGGAAAATACTCAAGAACATTGGAGATCGAAAGCGTTTTCAACTTGTTATGATAATCCTACTCGACCTCTGGTCTATGTTTTAATGCAAGAGCGAAGACTCGTCGAAATGCAATGATAAGCAGCCTTGTTAGCCCTTTCTATCTTACTAGCGAGCTGCTGCACAGCCTGGGTGGCTTGAAAATTATTTTGATCATATATTCGGTTAACAGTTGTGTTATGTGGAAACCGATATACATACATAACTTGAACTACGGCTAGAAAACACCCTTATTCACTACGAGTGACCCTTTCAATCATCGAATCATGCATGGAACGGCCTGCTCACGTGAATCTTTTGCTCATCTTTTGGCTTGAACTAATAACCATATTGACAAGCATAAACCTAGTCGCCATTGAATAGTTCTCTAACCAGACTCACTGCAAGCATGAACGGCGCACGCGTTCGATGAACAAGATATGGAGTAGAGTAAACCAAATATTTGATCAGTCCATACGAACCCATTAGTCTTGCATCATACCTACTTCCTTATCATATTTACATCCAAAAACTCTCATTACTGATATTTGACGTGGAATTTTCACGTGACATGTGCTACTAATTTGATATCTGCTATATCTACGTTGGCTATAAGTTTTCTGGGTGGCAAATTTACAAGACCGGGCCGCATTAGTTAACCGTAATGAGGGTAATAGAGTGCAAGCTAGTTTTGTCTCATCTCTCGGAGCCCTTAAAAAGAGGGAAGCTTGATAGTGTCATAAGAAAAGAGGCTCATCAGGGAGAGACTTGATACGAAGCAGGTGAATGCCAAAAAGATGTCGAATAGTACGACCAATGCCACCCTTCAGTCGACACGATGGCTGAGACCTATCTCTCAGCCATGGAGTCGTTGACTCTTAAGGGTTTAGATATACTACATGGAGAGATGAATAATTTATAATTTGAATGACTAAGAATCTAACTCATCCTAGATACACTGTTATCGTCCGTCTTGGACTGTGAACTCGTCGTCGTCGGCATGTTCAGCCGATAGAATCAAATATCCCAAGACGACCTTCGTCCTGACTAGGTCGCTGTCGCTACAGTGCATTTTATACGGCAGTACCATGGTTCCACGTCATGGCAATCTTGGAGATGTTAGTGATACGAGCCAATCCGAGCAGTATCCGAGCCAAAGTATTTCGGCTTCATGTGACGGTAGTTGGGCTGGAAGGACATGATATGCGAGTAGGTAGGTACAGTGTGCAACCTTAGTGGCGACAATACTCCCAGAGTGGCAATAAACGAGAATTCGCCAGTACTAATAGTTTTCTCGGTATGCATTCTGACTTCCAACCAGGGTCCTTGGTCCCTTTCCGCATTCATTACCGAGAAGCGGCAGCTTGCCTTATCTCCTAAATACGGGTAGCACGCATAAGTACCACGCCCAAATAAATGAAGACGAACCCTCCTTCCTAATCAATGGGCCGTGTTTCTCGTGAGTATAGCATGAAAAGCGGATGAAGTTGATACACTACCTATTCATTCGTCCTTCTCTGAGATGGCCCTTTGTCCAGCTGGTGTAGTAATACTCTTCGCTATTGGCTCACCGTGAAATGGAGGAGGGTAGAGAGAAGGCCCAACGTCCCAACTAGTGTTCCTTGCTACCGTCTAACCAAAGTTCACCGTGGATTCGGGATGCCATGTCCGCTGGTGATCGACTTCCTCATCTAGCAATACCTCACAGGGCTATCATCTGTTGGTGGGCTCCATGGCTGCATGTTAAGTCGTATGCCAAAGAGTACACTAAGGAGCTCTTACTTACTTAGTAGTACGCATAAGTAAAGGAAACGAACTACTCGTCGGTCGAGACTCCTGCACGAAGGGTTGTGCGCTTGCAGAAGGTGGGTGGCAGCAGGAGGTTCTAGCCCGACTTGCTGATAGGCAGAGAAGCTACGCTACACCTGTACGGGGAGCTTGTGCCCTTCGGGAGTGGGAGTATGCACCCCGTAGTATAGACCTCTCCTGCTAGCATGCCTTAGCATACTAAGTATATCAGAATTTTGGAGATAAACCGAGAAACTCGACGTGATTCGTAAGCGAATCCTCGAGAATTTGTGCAATCCAAGACATGCTAGGGGGTTGAAGTTACACAGCATGCCTCTCATGGATGTGTCCTCGGCGAAAAGGATAAGATATCTTGCGATGGAGGGGAGGTTTTTGCCACTGGCGGTTTTTGACAGCTTCGTCGTACGACGCACAGCGAATAAGGCCGCAAAAGAAACTCTGTACAGTGATACCATCAGCTGTGATACCGGAAAGGTGACCTGAATACTGTGTATGATGAAGACCCGTCTTTTTCTTCTATTCCGTCGATGAGCCATTGTGGCGATATAACTTGTGCCACTGGTGAAGTGTGAGTTTTATGCACGCTCGCCAGTGAATCGTACTACATGCCTGTGGCAACAATGAGACCTACTGTGTAGATGGCTGCATATGCTAGTAGCCGGAGGATGTATGTAATGTATCCGTTGCAGGCGACCATATAACAGCTTCTGAGCTTTGGTAGGAGCTTGGGTAGCATTGTACTAGTGCCCGCATACGAGAGAGCTTCGTGGTGTGGGCGGATGTGCAAGCTCCCTGTTCTTCTTCAAAATTCGGCTGACTGTGGCATCCGAAGGCATGCCATCTTCTATGTACAACATACGTAGTACTTTCGTTGCTATTGTATTTAGTGAATATCACTCTATACCACCTAAAGAAATTAGAAGGTGTCGTGAGGCTGAGAAGACCCAGGTCCATGGCATTGTTTTAACTTGTGTCGCGGGGCGTGATACACTGCCACTGTGGCTTGCAGACATCTAGGACAGCGTCATGGCGCGAACAAGTATTTAGACGATACCTCCCACGAGGGTTTGACTTTCACCGGCTAACCACGGGGAGCTAGTTGTGTAGCGCCGCAAGTAAGCCACGGCACGTTCGCTCGAATGTCTGACGGTCCGTGCGGAACATCGTACCAAGATCAGGTGAGTACGTCCAATCCCGACTCCTCGCTAATCAGCCACCAGTGGCTCGAAGTAACACTGCGGAGCATTCTTTCCAGGCGACGCAAACCCCCGCGTGTCCCGAGCGGTCAAGAGCCTCTTAGGATGCGGTCAGCTTATCACCAAGGTAGCTCGACCCGAGTTCGGTTCAGTCAGTTCAGTCGGCTTGGTCATCTATCTGAATATTTCTGCGGGCTTCAGAACTTGGCCAGGCCATAAGCCATAGTCCGAGAGACGCCAACATCTATTGTACTACAATAAGGAGCAGTCGGCATCGTAAGTCCGAGGCGGCGCGGAGCTCGGAATAAGAAACCAATTTAGAGAGCATTATGGACATCCTCATGATCAGCAGGCCATATCATGACGGGTTTTATACGTTCCTGATACGCAATCATGATGATGTTATCATATACCTCCCCCCACGGCAGTTATGATTGAGGAACCAATGCCTTCAGCGAAGACAGACTGATTGTTGGTCGAGGCGCCGCGCACAACCTACCCTTGTGCCGTAGTTCCCCGGTAGCACTAATAGCTCCTCAGAGCTCACTAACAGCACCGGAATTTAATCTTTCCGTGATTGTATACGAGCACTTCGAGAGATACTGTAGCCATGGCTTTGTCATCTAGGTAGGTAGGCTATTAGAATTGTTAAGGCGCGTACCTGAAACTCTCCTGGTATGTTCCTGTCCGTGTTGGGGGAGACGGCTGCGGATCTTCGGTCACTGAGTAGGTCACTTTCATACAGTGCCGTCGTTCCTGAAAATCTATCTACAGTACTTAGTATGTGCCTGGTAGGTGTGGTACCTCCTCGTAAGGTCCTCTAATGCCGTGCAATATTCATCAAGTGCGCTCGCTTCAAAGTGCTGGTTGAAGGTAACTAGGTTAGTGAGTAGTGTATAATACTAGACGCCAAGCGAGAGGAAACCCCACCTCCATGGTTATATCCATAGCAAAACCCATGGCACGCAGACTTCCCCACGGAGGTGATATATATTCCAAAACAAAAACTCCATCAGAAACAGCACTGTACGACTCGTGGGTAGGGAGAGTGTGTAATATTACACTGGAAGATTATAGAGCAGTACGGAATCCTATGTCTTTTTTTCTTTTTTTTTCTTTTTTTATGCTTGCGTCGGTACACCTCTATTGTAGGTATTTCTGACACTCGCTTAACCTGCGTATAGCTCGTGTACTGTGTAGTACGTGGTTGGATGTAGCTACACTAAAGAAAATCTCAGGAGTAAGACACGTGCGTCTAAGCAAGAAATGGTCCCGGGGAGCTGGCGACGATCTCTCCTTGTTCTAGCGCAGCGCCCGCCGAAGCCTGTACCTTAGCCGCGCCAGTCACCCCGCCAGGAAATGTAACGATCGGGAGATGCTGTGTAACTAACATCGATCTGACACCAGAAAGCCCGATGCTCGTGATGATAAGGAGTCTGCAGTGTCCGCAATGCTGATGCTGTGCCCGTCGCAAGTTACTGCCTGGCGCGGCCTGCCTAATAATAATAAGTCCGTCCGAGGATTCTAATACATGTCCCGTAATTAGACAAAATTTTCACCCGTTAATACTAATTCACAAAAAGAGTTCGCAAACAGTGGACACTTCCAGAGGTGTTTAGTTCCACTTGAAGCTATATTACTAAGAGCCCACACTACCTACTTTCAACATCAGAATGAATACTGCATTTATAGCCACGATAAGTTCGTATGATGAAAGGGCAACAAGCGCTGAAAAACAAGAGGCCCAATCATTAGCGCCTCGTTACTACGTTGCGGACTGTTTTACACACAGCCGTGAGATGCTGATTCCATCTGCGGGGATTGATGCATGGGATTCACAAAAACCCCATCATGTGGCACATGGGGTTTTTTCTTTGGGTAATGACTTTCGGTGGTATGCAGTGACCGCACGCGTACAAAAAACCAGGTCTCACCGGTTGCGACCTGCCACATATTCTGTATGAAGCACCGTAGATCTCTCCAACCTGTACCCACGTTTTACGCTCGTCGAGGTAATCCGGATGCCCGAGGAGCTTTGAGGGAGATAGAAAGAAGTGACCGTACAATATTTCGCGGAGACGCCGGTACCACTCGATGGAAGATGAGGTTCTTTCGTTGCTACGCTCTCCTATCATAGTAACTACGACATTGTATCAGTTAGCTTTTTGGAGCTTGGAGAATGCCGGTAGATTATGTAAGACATCGATATCAAAATATTGGCCATGCGACGTTTTCCTTCTGTTTACACAGAAATAAGCTACAATACAAGGCTGTTTAGCCTTGTATGCAATGGCGGACCTTAACTTAATATCCCGTCGCAGATGCACGTGGGCTTCGCTTTGCCCTGCAAGATGTTCAGAAAAACCTAATTAGCATATTATCCCACCTGCACACAATTATCTGCACCGGGGTTGCTAATGCGGATGTCCGCGATGCTAAGATTTGAAAAACAAAGCAGCAAAAGCCCCAAAACAAACAGGCTTACCCGTCTGGTCCAATAGCTGATCGTTCTCTTGCCGGATTCGGTAAATCAAGCACGGACCAGCTGTTTATTTTTCATTCTACGAACCCATGATTATCATTGGTCCCCGCAGCCCTGTCGCCTTCCAAAAATGGAAGTCCGCAAAGTCCAGCTTATACCCATATACTCACAGTGTTTCCATACAGTGCACACCGTCTATATTAGATCTAGTTGCTGATCTACCAAGACTGTGACGGATAGATCTGCTTTTGTGTGTTCAGATCACGAAGACTATATATTAGCTCCCTTTATGTAATTGATACACCATAAGATTGTAAATTTACCGTGATAGGGCCATTGATTCTTATCATATTCTATAGTAGGTTTTCATTGCTGATATCTGTATTTCGGCATACCCTGTTGCTGGAGAAGTAGTTTAATATGGGGTGATGAATGGTTGATCATCACGTTAATAATGTATGATATTCCTTATAGCAGTAATACATACCTAAAGCTACCTACACCTAATATATGTTACCTACTATCTAATATACTTAGTATGGCATGTTATACCCTATCCCCCTTACAGTATGAATAATTCGTCTATATTTCCTACTTAGTACGTTCATGGTTCTGATTAGACTGCAGTTAAAGTGATTGTTACCTTACTGTCTCAAGTTAGACCTCTGTTACTGTAGCGTCCTACGCAACAGTTTAGCTTGCGTATGCCTTGAAGAGCGTGACTTACTAAGTAGTGATGCGACTTGTAGCTTGGCTAGCGTTTTCACCTGACCAACTAGTAAACACCTATGAGATGCGGGTAAACATACCCGTCATGAAGCCGCCAACGTAGTATATGGGCGCTAACCTAATCCTGCTTCACCGTCTTACCCGCATTACTGGTTTCCTTTACCAATTTGAGAGTTGATACGCTTGCTATCTTGTGGCTAGGAAAACGGCCGTGATTTTTTTTAAGCTTTGGGAAACACCCCGTGTTTAGAATAGGTATCTATACTGAGTATAGTAGTACCATCATACTGGTTCCATATACTTACGGTTCCGACCTCGAATCAGGGTCTTAGTGACATACAGTAGACGACGATCAGGGTGCAGCTAGATCTACCTACGTAGATGTAATTGGTTCATCTTCTTGACATTCTAGAATACAGATATCTAATTAAAGTTTCTAGAAATGTCAATCGGCGTTGAGCCTCCTTGTCTTTTCAACGGAAGACTGTGGAAGCTGCTGTGGTTACAGCGTTCTATTAGAAAGATAATTGCAACCGAGTATGCCGCGAATAACCACTACCGACTCAGATCTGATATACACCTAGACACATTCCCTCAACAAGTCCTACTGCGCATACGTACGGATATTAGGGAGCGGATGATATGTGTCCGTTCTGTTCTTACTTAGTAGGCCGGGAATTTGGGGCTGATGCTAAACTTTTGGTAGAGCTGCGATGGGATTATGACGTCATTATTTCGAACCGTTGACTTCTCCGAATTCGGTAAGTTGCTCTCAGGAGGGGCGATGCCGGGATCTGCTGGAGCTTTGACCATCTCACCATTTCCGCCATTTCTCGCCATTTCTGAGCCTCTGGCTACTTATATAGTAGGAGTGTAAATGTGAAATGTTAGTCATCTTTGCCTCAAAGCACAGTCATAGTTTGTCATAACGTTCACTGGTAGCCTGAATTGGTTCTTTTAGCATGCGACTCGGAGTTAGCTGCTAGAGAGTTAGTTGATAAGAAGTAGAAACGGTAGGACTTAGTATCTCTTGGCAATGTACAAGCTGTTGATGTTTCTTTTGTTACAGTGTGTTCCTGTTCAAGAAACACTGGGCTGCAAATACAGTGCCGAAAAAAAAAAAGCCACTAGCAGCCGCTTTATACATAGTAGATACAAAAGTACTTAGATGCAAGGAGTCTGTAAAATCTGCAGAGGCAAGCATGCATGTATAAGTACTTATGCAAGACAGTTTTTAGGCCTGATATTAAGTTCCCCAAAGGTGCATCGCCATCAACTCTCGCTGGCGTTATGCAACATTATTGGGTAGTCTAAATGATGGTGCACTTAACAAACACAAGATGCACATACTATGATAAAATCGTATGTTGGTGATGGTGGTTGTACGCCACTGAGGAATTTTTTCAACTGGATTCTAGATAGGAGCGCTCGGCATCGCCCCATATTGAAACGCAAAAGGGCGTAACCCGAGAAAATGCAACTCGATCGGGCTTGTTGCTTGATCGACTGATGATAGGACAGTACCGGTGTAGTATAGTAGGATCTGGTGGATAACTGAGTCTAACATGGGATGGTCATGACTATCTGAACATCTGGCGGCGAGGACGACCTGACATCGTTCTATAACGCTACATGAAGGGGGTGACGGAGGCGGAGTAGGGGTACATGAAAGCAGGGACTGCTTGATTAGATTTTTTTTTTGAAAGTAACCCTTCAGGACTACTACAGTAAACTCGCATACTTATGGGTTTACATACTTATAGACGCAGCGTAGGGTTGCTTTCGCACATATAATGGGACTGACCGGTGAGGCGCTAAGTGTGAATCGTCGATGTCGATCGCACCAAAAATCGCCAACTTCCCCTCGTTCACCCTCCATCATTCTACACTATTTTCAGAAGTCGGATGGCATTGGAAGTGTCCATTGGGTCTCAGGGCTGCTTAAGGAGATTTTTCAAACCGGAGATATGCACTGTCAGAATGTTTCTCAACTGCTTGTTTCCCCCTGACTAGTTTGTCGCTGATGGATGGCAAGGCAAGTTAACCCGATCCTTGGTTGTAAAGGAGGGCCGTTGTCGGACTCCCTATCAGTTGCGATATCTTGAGTTTTGCCACTGGTGGTGGCCATTTGTCATCCTTATCACTACAGTTGGCAGGCACATGAAATACAGCGATACGATATTATCTCGTCCTTTTGGTAGCGATATAATTTATCGCTATCGCTGCGCGTGTTCAGGGTTCTCGCTGGGATCGCACGATACGAAGGTTCCAAGAAGAAAATTTATATTCTGGATCGCATCGATGGATGTCCAGCCTTTTATAAACGATGTCAAGTGGTCTCGTTGGGGTTTAGTGGCCAAGGATCATGGATGGTCTAGGCCACCCGGGACTCGCAGTTGAGCTTCTGGCCAGATGCGCGTCGTGTAGATCTTGCGGTTTATCTTCTTTAGTTGATAAGTTGTCGCTTAGTCGTCGTCGTCTTTTCGTTTCATAATTTCTAACACTTATATAACGTCTGCAAGCCCCTGAGACCAGGGATCAAAGAGCTGCCCGTATTTCACATCAGAGGATAGTGCAATATATGGATTGGATCATAATTAAAATATCGTACTACACCTACTCCGAAGTAACTCGTTCAGTATATTTCGCATCCCAGTCTTCCAAAGAGAATACAACATGGAGATACATTGCGTTCATCTATTGCCATTTGTTGAGAGATTGTAATTAGTTACCATCATAGAAAGATAGCTTTTATATCCCCCACCACCATTTGCTATCAGTGCCTACGTAGTACTACTTGGTAAGTAGTGTCGATTGAATACTAGGACTTTTCTCTCCCCCTCTCCCCCTCTCACCCAATCGCAATTGCAACACGGGCGGCGCAAATTCTCGTCGTATCGCGCCATTACTAGCTCTTGGTGCTTTGTAACCGTGCCATCCCTGAAGGTTGCATTGAGCGACCCTGCCGTATCTACGCTAGTATCTGCAGTGGCGTAGGTACAGTATATACATACGCTGTAGTATACCTACTAAAGGTTAGTAAACTACACTAGTTCGCGCAGCGAGGAGCCCATCCAGTCGGCTTGCCAAGCCCCCAACCAAATATCATGTACCAACACACGTAGGCTCATCTCTGAACCGAAGCAGCCGGGCTTTGACTGTACTAAACATAATGAGACGCCAATACGCTAATGGGGATAGTACTACAAGCAGTATTTACAAGCCAAGAAGCACCCTCATCCATGGGACGGGACGGGCTTTGCAAGGTTGTATATAGATCTCTCGATGCCGCGTGGCTTGGATTGCCCTCACAATGCTTTTGCTCCATCCCCAGAGCTTAGCGTCAAGGGTATGGAGGAGGGCCACTTCTCAAGAGCTATCTCCAGATTCTCCAGATGTACTACGTAGTTTTAATATGGAGTCGAACCCATGGGGCTTCACCGAGTCAGAACCAAGAGGTCCTCTTATGACGTACTCACTTTTAGGGCGTTGTTCCTGGTATATGCTTGCCTAAGAGCCTCGTTCTTCTAATTCTTGTCTAACTATAAATACGTAATTGCGGAAATTCTTTTTTTTTTTTTTTTTTTTTTTTTCATAATGGCTTGGACGATAGAGTTATACCGTCTGCTACTAGTGTACGTAGGTTGGCGTTATTGAGAACCACCCCGCCTTGGACTGCGCTGCCTGCCGGCTTTCGCAACTAGTCCATCTCCCGTCTCGTTAGCAATGCCTTCTCAAAGTTTAGAACTGCACGGCAATTTCCGCGGTGCTGCAGCTATTATTGCATTGAAGCCCTTTCTCAGACGGAGATGGAACTACGATATAGCATTGCCTTTGTAGGCATCGGGGAGACATGAAGCGCATTAGTGTTGCATCCCAATACTGCAACTAACGCCAGCGTTTGTCCTCGCCTCGATAAATTGAACTAATGTGTGGCTAAATAAACGAGCGTGTGATTCGCAGCTGTTGGATCCTGATAAATACGGGGTATTGGCGAGTCGTGGCGCATATCATCTATGATTGGGCAATGAGGAGTGTATACTTTACTGAAGTGGTTGGTTGAAAGAACAACTTCACTTATCCTCCAACCTCTGCTAGGTTTAAGCTGCAAGTGATGTAAAATTTGCACCACAGCTCGCAATCCGAGTTTCAACTACTTACGTAGTAGTGCATTATTTAAGGAGACCATGTTTCCTAAGGGACCGTAGTTAAGGTGTGGTAACCGTGGTATGATATGGTGTGGTTTATCTCGTGGCAGCCACCAACCAGCTAACTATACTGATGAATGGGGACTCGTTTAGAGAAAGCGGCGTGAAATGGCGCATTTACAACCTTGTCGGTGCTGACTCCCGAGCCCTTGAGGTCGCATTTCGATTGGCTCGCTCGCGATAAGGACGAAGATGCAAGAAGCACGATCCCCGGTGCATGAGAAGGTTGGAAGCCTCATTTCTGATGCACTCCTCCTCCTACTCTTCCTCCTATCGCTCCCTACTACTATACCACTTACTGACTAGAGTAGTACATTTGCCGCATGCAATTCTCCTTACTAGCCCGAAGCATGTACCAGCATTCATGTCTTTGTGTTGCTTTGCATGGCGCAGCCGAGACGCGCGGCATACCGGATGTTGGATACCCAGCACTACTTATACATTTCCGTGCACCTCACTTGTTCGATGGTGTGCGCCGTGTCCCGAGCTCGTCCAGTACTGCTCGTCCTCTTAAGTGCCAAGGGCCTGTTCTTGGCAAGCCTTTGATACCGTCGTATAAGTAAGCGCATGCGTGCTTCTGGGCACCCCTGTACATATGCTTAGTATGTGTTGAAGAAAAATCTTCCTACTATTTTTTTGCGCCTGGAACATATTCCCCTCCCCCTACGTCATGACTTCCCAAAGCAGCCCCCGCGTCGGTCTTTGAGCACACAGTACAGTAATTTGAGCCATATCAGGTCCACTTTTATGGAACAGACCGCATGCAGGTTTTCTGGATGGCTTCATATTGTGCCACTCTCACGGCTTCCGAACCCGACTATGTGGTAACTTTGAGGCTTGCTTAGTTCTTTAAGTATGGGGTAATGGTCGTACATGAACAGCAGATCTGTTCAGCTTCGCATCTTGACATGGTCAAGTGTAGCACAGAGGTAAGCGTCGAGATCGAAAAAAAAAGGTCATAACGATTGGACACAGCCCAGGCAATGTAATGAATATGTGAATAAGAGTAGTCTAGGCACCGAAGGATTAAAGGCAATATTCAACTCAAAAATGTGTCCACAGCTTTGTGGCCAAAACATAATGGGATATGAGAAGCTCATAGAACTGGTATATATATCAATTGTTTCTTAGCGAAGAACCATTACTGATAACTTCTAACACATCGGACTTAGTGATACCTTAGGGCGCCAGGCCCGCGTACGAAAGTCCTGTCAGGGAGTGTGGTGGGCTGTAACAGGTAGTAGACTCAACAGGCAAACACTAGGATTAGCGCCTAGTTAGGTGGCTATCAAGAAACAGCGTAGTACGCTGCAAAATGTAGTAGTAGGCTAACAGACTTACAGCATAGAAATTTAATCTAAAATATGTTTTATTAAAAATAATTAATTTAAAAAAATAAAAATAAAAATAGTTTTAAATTAAAAAATTATATTATTATTTTATTTTTATTTTAATAAATAAAAATATAAATTTAAATAAATTATTTTATAATTTTTTTATTATTTAAAATAAAATATTTTTATTTTTAAAATAATAGTGCTTAAGCATTTTCTATATAAACAGGCAGGTACAAGAGTAAAAAAATTAAACATGATGATATTTCTTTAATACCCCCTTAGAGACGATTTTCCTACAGGGGGGTGGCGCCCTAAGGTAATTCTAGGAGAAACATACGCATAATAGGCGAGTTAAAGAGAAATAGTAGTGGAAGCTGGAATAGCAGCAAGCTTGGCACTCAACTCTTGTGGTGATAGCGCAAGAGGGAAGAATTGTAGCTATTATAGCTACATATACATAAAGTAGTACATACGTAGTAGTATGTCATTACTGAGATACATTACTGAGATAATACAGTGTAAGCAGACCACTGTAAGCTTCCTGGTTCGTAAGATACTGGTAACACTAATTTGACTGCACTAACCTCTTTTACTGTAGGGTGCTGATGAACTTGAGTATTCGATCGATACTCGATTTCGTTAGTACTTCTGTGGGCTACTGTACCAAGGTATGTAGTGTAGAGACTGATATAGATAGTAGTAGTATAGCCGCATTACTAGAAACTATCGTTGAATAATCAGGAAACCCTCAGGCCAGGCGCTTATCCTTTACTTCAAGCATAGTATTGATTATCTCTACAAGCAATATGCTGGACCTCCTTCTAGCCTAGGAAAGTGTTGATTGTGCACGGCTGCAGCTAATGAAGCGAGTAGTAGCACACTGTTGCATTTACTGAACGAACTGCTTCATGATTCCTAGGACGGTGGACTGCTTTTCCTTAGTAGTGTAAACACCAGAAGAGACCCTAAAACCTTATTTGACAAAACACAGTGCAATATCACCATACCACCTCCTGTCCCACTAGGTGGGGTACAGTGCTCAATCCTAGGAGATATAATAGCGCCAACGGCTGGTTGACTTGACATGCATGCATTGATTACATGCAGCCAAGGGTTTGGAGGCGTAGTGCCTACTTTGCTAACTTTTAACGGTGTAGTCTGTATTGGGTATACCTCTCCTTGAGGTACTCCCCGGCTTGAGTACGCTAGCGCACATCTCGTCTCCACCCCTACAGCGCCGCTTACAGTATAGTATACCTTGCGCTCAACATACTATGTACATTACGCTATCGACATGCCTGTATCTCACTGAAATCCCTTTCAGCAACTCCTGCTCAGTATTATTTAGTAGGGTATGTCTCTCGCCGCCTGCCATTCATCCTCCCACCAGGTTTTGTTGGCTACCAAACCTCCCGACCTACATCGTCACCTTGAAAAATAGGCCTAGGATTGTATTAGCATCCGGATATCCCTTCGCCTTAATTATTGATTATCATCTGGTGTGTGTGCAAGTTGCTTCCTTGCTATTCGCCCTCCTTTTTTTTGCCATATGTCTCGGTCCCCTCCGCATGTCGTCACCTAACTGTAGATCCAGGGCAGAGAATCCGTAGTCTAGTCGGTTCGTTGTTTGCAAGTAAGTCGTCTTTGTCTGGCTTTCCCCCCAAATATTTTACACATTCCACACATACGACATGTATCCGGCGGTATGAGAGAGAGAAGGAAAGTCGCCGTCGAGACGTTGACTAAGCTAATACGAGTGCTAGAGACCATCCCATCTCTTGTAAACTTGGCCTATACAACTTCTCTTATCATCCTTTCTCTATTGCGCAACCGCGAAGCACAATTGTGAACGGATCACTACCTTTGTGTGCGCATATACCACACGGCATTGTTCGCGGTCCCGGCTCCCCCCTACGATCTTTGGCGTCTGTTCTTTTCCTCGAATTTCCCGCCATTGACGGACCCTCCTCGCCCTCTGTTGTGTGACGGAACTTATATCGTTTTGACCGATTTATTTCCTCGCCCTGCTGCAGATTTTCTTGTAAATCCTTCTCCTGTCGAGTCGTCCACGCTCTGCAGTTCTGGGGATTGAGCATCTAAGCCGTGCCTTTGAGAGAGTTGATACTATTGTTGCTGAAATATTGCCATTGTATTCATCTCAAACCAACTCCGCGGTTTTCTGGCCTCCCTTCGGATTTTTTATAAACTAAGTCTCATTGCGTCGTCCCTGGATAAATACTCCTGAGCACTCTTCCCACGCTTTTGAGTAAGTCTACTTCGTTCCAACAAACTATTTTTGCGCTTCAGTCTATACTTTGAGACTTGCATCATTCGCTAGTTGAGACATGAGCATTGGGTGCCACGTGGGGATCGGATGTTTGGGATTTATGATCATAGGGAACATGCGAAGCGTCATTCCAGGCGCCGTCGCCTGTGACAACCACACAAACTCTCGAAGTTATAGCTTTGTTTTCTCACTACGTCGCATTCCTACCTAAACTAGTGGGTAGGAGCTCGCCCGACAACTCCATAAAATCCTCACGATACCCATTATCACACCTATTACACGAGACCTTTACAGCTCGAATCGCTCTGTATTCGACGCATTATCCGAGAAGGCAGAAATCTACAAAATTTCATTGCAGTTCCTCTTTTTTAGCTCTTGTCATATAATGGAACATTCTATATTGTGGAAACATGCTAATGCAACTCTCTTCCTTCCTAGGTTCTTACATAGATCCAAACACCCTTTCCGGACACAAAGTCGCTGTTGCCGTCGGCAGTTCGTCCAGATCCAAGCCGTGGCACGAAATCTGGCAGACTATCATATTTCCCTGCTTTCCTCGCACTAGACCTATTCTCCCTAAGTCCAGCAGTGTTATCATAGCCGACTTTCATTTTACCGCTCTTCTCCCATCACCTTGTGTCGTCCGGCAACCCATATCCCTGGGAATGCCTTATACGCCTCCCTCCCACTGCTCGCCCCCTTCCTCAGCTCAAAACTCGCCAGAAGCTAGCCGGCGATCTTCGTTTAATTTCGGTACCACAACTCAGCCGAGACCGACATTACCGCGATCGGCCTCGTACCTCACTAGACATCGCCGCTCCATCTCTGCCACCGCTGCAACTTCCGTACCAGCTCCCAATCATGGATCGACTCCGGATATAACGCCTCCCGGTACCTCGGATAACTTGAAGGAGATGGCGGCTAATCATTCATCTACTGTTCGCCAATCACCGCCTCCTGTAGCTGATGCCAAGGCAATGCCTCCAGGGGCCATTATCTCGCCGCCGGAGTCATCCAGTGAAGATGAGGGGGTGACGGACATGGAAGAGAGGGCGAGAGAAATTAAGAACATAAAAGAGCTGAAAGAGGCAATCAGTGCCATGCCACAGTGTCGAATTGGTTCGCCAACTTTAATATCACCTGCGCGCCCGCTGTTGCCTCCATCCCAAATTGATCATTATGTTGAGATGCCACCAAAGCCTGTCATTAACACAGCTGTACTGAAAGAGGGACGAACCAAATCTCATTCAAGATCCAACACGGATACAAGTCTTTATCTATCTAAATCTGCAGACATGTCCTTAAGTTCATCGGGAGAGAGCTCCGAACAGGACGAGGCCAAGAAGCCTCCAATGGTGCGGAAAAAGTCTGGTGAACTGGTACGACCCGCTCTACGACCGGCATCTTTAAGGCGCCCTTCAAGTATGCCAGGAACTCCCACGTTTTCTAAAGCTGTTCACTTTGATTCTCACCTAGAACATGTCCGCCACTTCTTGCAAGTTGACAGACCACTCGCGGTCAGCACTGGCTCGTCGCCTGTCGATCATTACGATAGTGATACAGAGTATCCATTCAAGTCTGGTGGTGACAAGAAAGCAGTTCGCTTAACTCCTCCTTACGAATGGGAGATCGTGATGAACAACCCGCCTGCCGACACTCTTATACGGAAAGGTTTGCCTGTCAGATTGGAAAGAGTGTGGATGTCGCCAGATCAGAAGTCCTTGTTCGGGTTTGTCTCTGTGGCCAACTTAGCATTTCAAAAGTCTGTGGTCTGCAGATTTACGTTCGACTACTGGAAGACAACATCCGAAGTCGGTGCGGAGTACCACCACGAGATCCGGCCGGGAGAGTCTGAAATTGGTCATGATCGCTTTCAGTTTAGTATCAAGCTATCTGATATAGCTGATCTTGAGGCCAAGACACTTTTCTTCTGCATCCGGTATAACGTGAATGGGCTCGAGTATTGGGATAACAACAATAATGTCAATTTCCAAGTTGACTTTCGCAAAAAGGTCCTCCCCCAGAATGGCAAGAAGGGCGCTCAAGGAGCTTCTTCAAGACCGGCCTTGCCTCGTAGCAATCGTCGAACGAATCCGTCGACAATAGCACGTCCTAGATCCATGCCTGTAGGCCCATCGGATGAATTTGGAAGCAGTTCGATGGCGGCCGACAGTCAGCCTCTTCACGAATTCCTCGGCGAATCGGACTCAACAAGCCTGCGCCTCAAGAGTTCTAAGTCAACGACGAGTCTTCCTAGTGACAACCTGCCTAGCCGACTATCGACTCCGAGTGGTGTCGCATTTGCTAATCGCTATGATTTTGGTGCTTCGCTTAGCGCAGCCAAGCAAGCCCAGAGAAGTCCAAACTCGAGTCCACGACAAAGTGATGGTCTATACATGAAACCACATGAGAGAAATACTTCAGGTTCACCAACCCCTACAGAAGTTCCTCGATCACAGAGCAGTTTCCCCCAGACCGGGTCATCCACTTCTCAGCAACCAGCTGGACTGCCGGCATACACAGCTGCGTTCGCTCAGAGTTCCGGAACGGCCTCTCCCTCGTCCGCCACCATCGCCTCTGCCTCATATGAGGAGATTCTCAACAAGTATTGCTTTGTACGTACATGATGAAACGCCTTCCTGGTTCTCCATGGATCCCGACACCCGCTACAATATGAATGATTTCTTTCGGTATAACTAACAGCTCGGTCATTGTAGTTCAATGGCTCTAAGCAGTCCAGTCCTCAATTGAAGGACGGCACTCTAATAAACGGTCGATACGATGGTACATATGATTGTTCAATGCAGAGTCCTGGGAAGAATCATTCCACCCTGGGTCAAGTTTCAAACGGCACAGCTCCGAGTGGGCCTGTCCCTGACCGAAACCAATATCACAACATTCAACACATGCAAGATTGCTCTCCATTTACATCAGAAACCCACACTGCTAAAGCCATCAGCTGCTAAATGCGGTTAGAGTTGCTACCAAGGCGCGTCTACTTGTGAGGGGTTACGTTTTGTCTTTAATTCATGGACCATATTGTCTTTCGACATGATTTTCGAGGGTTTATTTGGCTATGGCGTTTCGGACTATGCATCAGGTTTTCGAGGCATTTACTTTGATACCCCCAATGTACACGAAAACCGGGGGAATTGCGCACTCTTCAGCGGTCATAACTGCTTGATGGTGCGGGATAAAGGGAAAAGCAGCTTAGGGTGGCAATACGTTGTGGTTTGATGTCAACAGCGTTTCTCTCGCCCGGTCAATAGAGTGGTGAGGAGTTGAGGAATTTTGCCGACCATCGTTTGGTATGCACAATAAAAGCAGCAGGGAAATCAACAGGAAAAAAAAAAAAAACCGAGAAACAGTCTTGGTCAATTGCTAGCGTAGCTATGCGTACAACTAGCAAACAATATAAAGAGGGCATTGATCAACCTAGAGAACAAAGTCAAATCCCATCTCCATAAATTCATAAATTTATCAATTCAATCAGAACATGAAGACCTACTGATATACGAGTCCGGAGCTCTGTAAACACTAGGAAGCCTTGGTTGCAATGTTCTGCTTTAAATTACGAATTGCGAATATAATTTTGGTCGCTACCAGGCGCACGATGTGATCAACACACAATCTTATTCCCAATTGTCCAGCCAGCTGCCGGGAAACCTAATGACAAAATCTAGTACCTTACATATATCTGTTAAGATCGACCCGTTCATTATGTTTAGACAATTTCAAGATCCGATAATGTAGACATGTAGACTAGACTGTCGCTCTTAACTCGCTGCTGAAAACATGCTGAAAACATTGAGCTAGGCGTAGAATCCGGTTCTCAGAGTGTCATGGAGTGAGATATGTTGGCAGTGGTGCATATTGGATTGGCGAGTCCTTGAACGGCGAACATCTCATATGGCATTATACGGAAGCTTACCACCAAGTAACTAGTCTAGATTGGTCTCTTATTGCCTCAGTAATGATCTGTCCCGAGAGACTCATGCAGGCCTCATGATAATTTATACCGTGCCTACCCGTAGGAAGATATATATCAAACTATTACGAATTGTTACCTTTGTACCTAACCTACCTAGGTAGCTAAGCGGCCTAGAGCTATTCAGACTGCAATGAGAACTGATCTTTCCTAGAAACTTACGAGCAAGGATCAACTACACCTTCGAGGGCCGAAAATCCTATGGCCAGCGTCAGTCCGTCATCATGTCGCTTTGCCCGCACCCGTTGTTATGGCTAGACGATGTCATGCCTGAGGGAAAGGTTGAAGTCGTATTAGTGCGGTCGATGCCTTTAAGCCAAAAACTAGCGCCTGACGACACCTAGTTCAACAGATCTTCCTCTCCCGGCCGCTTGGAAATGGAAGCATCTCGGGCTACTTACTGCTTGCACCGGCTGCCTTTTACGTGGATGTGATCTCCTCGCTTGGGCATGACTGTTGGAGACCTTATCACGTCTCGGCAATGTCCTTTAAGATGCGTTTCACGGTCGCGTAAACTTTCGACTCAGATGGCTATCAGTCTGGGGCGATAGTCGCGAGGATGGAGATGACATCGGCTACCTTAACAAATAACCGAACGGGATGGTGTTTGAGAACCTGAGCCCAATAATTACTCGCGAGGGCTTCGGACATTACCGACAAGATCCGCGTCGTTCGTGTGAGTGATCCTGTTATAGCGGTAGTTACGGCCTTTAGTCTTTGCGTTCTTCGCAAAGTTCTTGAACTAGACGACCTTATCTAATTCAGCGATATACGCGGCGTAAGCCTTTTCTTCCTTGGCCTTGTCTTGAGTGGCCTTATGCTCAGAGGCGGTGTATCTCAGATTGCCACCATAGTTGAACGTGAGCTCCGGGATACCCTTCTCAATGAGGACGTCGATTTGCTCGTTCGCCAAGCACAGGTTCATACGAGCGACCGTTTCCCGGTCCATTGCTATGATGACTGAATGGAGGAGAAAGATGACGCGCGAACTTCCTCCCGGTCTTGCGGCTACTCTATAACGACCCTCGCCGACGTTAGAATATCACCGGTCTACCAGGACCATAACATGAGCACCGAGACGGCATCCTGAGACGATGCTTTCCTATCAGAATTGTGGATGGAGTTCTCCGACAACGTCGTGCGGTCTGATGCTTTCTTTCCTACGGGAGATGCTTTCTGTTGGAACAATGTCTTGTGGCCTCTAATTCGTAATGCAGTGTGCGTAGAACCTCACTTGCGCCTCCATTGGAAAGTAAGACCAGGTCGTACGTCCAAACATCGGCCGCCTCTATTCCGAAGTCTACCTATACGTAGTCAAGACCATCCGCGATTGACCCGACATCGCCAAAAGTTCGTTGTACAAGGCCCAGATATGAAGTAGGATCCTTCTTTTTCTATTATACCGTTCTGGAGAAGAACAGTTTCAGGACTGGATGGGGCCGGACTTCCAGGGCTATATCAAAGAGGCCCATGTGTATACGTGCTTTCTTTACTGTTTGTATATAAATAACACGAGCTTGACCTTATTCCGCACCCATTCTTCTCCCTTTAGATCATCATCACCTTTAATAGCCATGTCGTCTTCACATATACAGAAGAACTATCTGCGATTCTCGATCTTTGTGGTCCAGTCATCCAACTCGTCAATAGAATCGAGACAAGCTATAGCAGAAAAAGTAATAAGATGGGAACAATAGGCTTTATCTAGACAACCAACGCCTATCATATTACTTTCATTGGGCCAAATATAGATTTTATCTTTTCAATGACATCTCAATTTCTATCCAAGGTAGAGTACAATGTCCAATTGTAAGTCTCCATCATCATTTCCCCCTCGAACTCAGGGAAGCTGTAGTTTTGGGGCGGGATGGCTATGTCATCGAAACCATTGCCAATCTCATAAGTCTTTTGTCTAGCTTTCCTAAACGTATAGCAGTCCGCAGGGAAAGCCTATCTATACAGAACTATTTAGGAATTATAAGGCCTAGATGACTGAAATGCTAGGCCTCAGTTTGACTAGGCGCTTACAATTTACAAGTCTAGCGGGCGAAAAGAGATATATACTCTTATTGTAGATGTTGATGTATTCGATGTAGAGTCGAACCGAGCTAGGATTCCAGTTGAGGGTCGCTCCATCACGACTAGTGATGATAAACATACCCATTGAGGCTGAGATCTTGTCAATTTTTAGATGCTGAATATGCATAAACATCGTAATAAGCTGTCTTGATTGATGTTAGGCAAGCTAGTAAGCCCTTTTGTTTTGAAGTCCGCATGGGGTGTTTGTTCGACCCTGTGGTCTTCAAATTCGTCGCCGGGTAGCTTCACACCGCACATACATTATATCCATACACCGAGGAAAGCCGACTGGTTTCATAGCATACTTAGACCCGGGAAATGTGAGTTTAGTTAACAATTACATGCCTCGAAATTTTTTTTTTCAGATCTGTATAACCCTTCACATGTAATTAAGCCACAGGAGTATAGCCAACAGGTGGGTGCTGGCCATCAGGGATTGCCACCTTAGAATCGTAGTAGACGGGGGCTGGATTACCCGTCCAGGCCTCCTTGATACTGGGGAGCACAGTTCGCTTCAGCTTGCTGCTGCACGATAGATTGGGCCCAGGATATCTCGCGTTACCACCATCTTCGTTGAAGACGCCGGCATATGACCAGTTAAAGTACATGTTAGAAAGCTCCACCTCGCCATCCCACGGGCGGACGACATCGCCTGTCTTGTCGGCCACCATCTTGAAGACGTTGGCGCCAACGTCCCAACGACCTAGGGTGTGGAGGCCCCAGTTGGCGGAGACGGTGGCGATCTCGCTGTAGTGGTTGTAGTAGTTGTCATCAGTCGTTCCCACGAGGTGCTTGGGGACAGCGTCGCCGAGGAGGATAGCTAAGACTTTGTTCTGTGCAGTGTAGGTCTCGTTCTCGTCGAAGGTGATTACGACGAGAGTGTTCTGCATGAACCGCGTGTCGTTGAGTAGAGGCTCAACAAAGGTGCGCGTCCAGGCGCCGGCTGTGGTGACGTCCGTGTCATGGCCGTCGCTGGTCATGTTGGGGGTAATGAACATCCACTGAGGTAGCTTTTCGTCCTCAAGGTCCTTGTAGAACTGGGTGGTGTTCTTGTTGACAGCCAGGCGATCGATGACACCAGCATTGGCGTTGTAGCTTATGGCAGGGTTATGCTTGCGAACGTAGTCGTTTTTACCGTTCGCATGGTTTATCCAGGCGAGACCTTCAAAGCCGGCATAAGGCATATCTTCCTCATAGTGGCCCCACGAGATACCTTTGTCCTCGAGAAGATCGATGACGGTGGATACGTTCTTGTCAATCTGATTGAAGTCGTCGTTCTGCATACCAAAGTAATCACCTCCAATAGACGCAACGTAGTTTGGTTGCGAGGGGTGCGTCACGGCGTGATAACTGCTTAGAGTAATTCCCTTCTTAGCAAGCCAGGCCAGGTTCGCTATAGACCGTGTTAGTTTTGCGACACACTAAATCAGGACCAACTTGGCGGTGGGTAATCAAAACATACGATCGTTGATAGCCATGTCGTAGTCGGTATTCTCGAGCCAGATAATGGCGATGCGATCGAACGCCTTACCCTTGACATGGCTGGTTGGGCTCAAGGACTTAGCAGTGGCAGCAGCAGCAGCGACCGCGGCAGTTCCTGTAGCCGTGTACATATTCTCGATCTGAGCGGCAACGCCGCCAGCGAGAAGTAGTGCGGACGGGGTGAAGGAACGCATCTTGATGTCTGGTTTGTTCAAACTCGGGCGACGACGGAAAGAGTGTCGAGAACAACCAACGACACAGGACGAGAGCGCGCGTTGAGAAGAGGTGTAAGACCGCCGATCCACGGCAGAGCGAGTATTAAATATTTAATCCCGGCAGCACGGTCTGGCCGAATGGAACCCGCTGCATGTGCGATGGTAAGTACACGTGGGTAGTCAACCCCGAGGCTGGCGAGCTGGGAACCTGGTCACCATTATTGGCGGATAATAAGAAAAGTGAGATGGGTGTTTAGCTCGCCCCCGATTACCAATACCTTTTGAAATAACGGCGCACTACTACGTAGCTCTCTATCTACCACCTATGTGTAGGACACACCGCTGGTGAGTATTTAGATGTATACATTATACGTACTCCGTACCTAGAGTGTAGTGTAGAAAGTGTCTTGCGGGGATAGTATTGCTGGGTCCACAGACGACGATCCAGCCAGCCAGGTGCCCTGGTCAATCAATAATTCATTTCAGCGTTTCCTTTTCCATCTTTCTATATTTCGTGTTACCTCGGTGAAGACGGCATCTTTGGTAAATTACTTGCCTCACCTTTATCCTCTTAAGTGCCATCCATCTACTACCTACTACGTAGACAACTATTCAAGTGCTTGAGTTCTGATGACGCCGAAAGCCGGGACCTCGAGGACCCTGGAGTGTTTGGTGGCATATGCAAGGCGCTGTTCTAGCGTGATGTACTGCACCTACTAATACCTGCCACACTAGGTAGGTTACATGGTGTACTTGTAAGTTTCTTCAAGATCGGCCTACTGCTGTAACAATATTAGTATGTACGATAGAAAGACTCGGACAGACTCGGACAGATCCTGCCCGACTTTCGAATGGTGGTCTTCTAGGCCAGGAAAACACGTTGGTTCGGATCGCAACCGATAGGTGAGTGATATGTAAGTGAACAGAATACGACGTCAGCATTACACATACCTATTGAAGCCATCTTGCACTATGCGCAAGCTAACCCAGGACGACAACATGAAGGAAGATGAAGAGATGGGCACGTGTTTGTGTGAAGGCCAAGGACTGGCCAAGAGTCGGCAATGCCAAAATGAGGAAGCTAATGCTACCAAGCCCATCCTAGTACTCCGTAACGCCACCGAAATGCTTGTCTACCTCCTTCTAATCCTGGTAAGGCCTGTTCCCGTGGACTAGGAACACTAGGGACACTACGCGCGGCCGGGTACGGGAATTATTAGTAGAGTGTCGATATTTAGTGGAAAGGTCACCAAGAAGGTAGTGTACTCCTAGTAATACATTGGGTAGTAGTGGCCAATAACGGTTGATATAATGTCTGCGCATTCTGGGTTCTGGCTGTACATTAGACGTGCATTGTAATGGCTATGAAGTGATTCGCTGCTCCCTTACATCCTTCTTACACCCCTTGCAGCGCACAAGATACAGTACCTACTGTGCCACTACTATAAGAAAGCTGCCAGTGAAAGTCAAATCCTAGATCCTAGGCGTACTATGAGGGAACCGGGTTCCCCGAACCACCTGCTGACTGTCGGGAAGCGGATTGGTCAGTGTTTGGTCAAGAGCTAATCGTCTTCGGCTACTATGGCCCTCAAGTCTCAGCCAACAAGTGAAATGCCCCTGTCTATCAAAGATCGGCCAAGAACTCGTTTCTGTTGAGCATGTCATCCAAGTCCAGCCTCATCCATTTCAAGACAGCATACACTACACTAACACCTGAACCTTGACTTTATCTCTCCCTTATCTTATATCTACAATACAACTTTGTTTTGCGGGTATTATTACTAAGGTAGGTCGTGTTGGCCCGCCGATAAATGCCCATCAAGGTTTCACCTCTTAATCCACGAAATAGGTCCTACCTAGGCACAATTGAGGATGGAGCTGCTGAGCTATCTTCCCAGTTGGAATAAGCGACGTTCGGCTTATTCCACATTGCCAGCAACGCCAACTACAATCGCTGATACCTCAGCAACTCGGGATGGCAGCGATTACTCGGATACGAATGGGGCCCATCCTACACTATCCCGATTCTTTGCCGACTTCACATTAGGCTTTGCAGACGGGCTTACCGTACCGTTCGCATTGACCGCAGGTCTCTCTTCGTTGGGCCAAACCAACACGGTCATATACGCCGGAATGGCAGAAATCTGTGCTGGCTGCATCAGTATGGGCATCGGCGGTTATCTGGCTGCGAGGTCCGATAATGTAGTGGATGACGACCAGAGTCTCGAAAATGACGATGAAGATGACCAGGAGAAGTCAACTCCTTCCATCTCTACCCGCCAGGGTCAAGGGGTCGTCGATTACATAAGTCCACTCCAGTTACCACCAGACTTGCTTCAGAGTGTCATGGCTCATATAGAGTCATCACCAGAGGTCGCGGCGCGAGTGATTGATAGCCCGTATTGCGTTAGAGGCCAACCGACACCGGAGCCCGTTAAGACGGCCCCAGTCATATCTGGTCTTTCAGTCGCCCTTGGATACCTCCTAGGAGGGTCTTTCCCGCTTGCACCCTATTTCTTCGTCGGTAGTGTGACTGAGGGGCTGTTATGGAGCTTCGGCATCTGCATTGTAGCTCTGTTCATATTCGGATTCACCAAGGAGTATGTATTAAAGGTCAACTCAATGAGGCATAAGTACAACTCGAGAACAAAAACAGGTCGACTCGTTCGGTGGAATTTAATCAAATGTGGCTTATGGGAAGGCGCCAGGATGGTTGTGTTTGGGGGTATTGCAGCTGTCGCAGCCGTCCTGTGTGTCAGACTCTTCGAAGGCGTCGTGTCGTAGGTCACTCATGGCTATGCTCCTCATGTACCATCAACAGCTTCTAATAGAATATATCATATCGATACCAAGATGGCGTGCTTGCTTCTCCTTGTCTGTCTCATGCAACCTAGCTTTCTCTAGTACATTATTGAGGCATTGGGGGAGGCCCGCCGCGGCCAATCCCTGGCATTCCTGGCGATGGTCCTCCGTAATTAGGCAACGGGCCGCCACCTCTACCCATCATCGGTGGAGGACCACCACGACCAAAAGGTATACCCATACCAGCCCCAGGCGGAACCATGCCCACCCCGGGGGGTCCCATACCGGCTCCAGGCGGCGGGATGATATGTCCGGGTGGAGGTCCTGCCCATCGTCCCTGAGGAGGTATGACCGGCATAGGCCGTTGCGGTTGTTCGAGTTGCTCTTCGCCCATCTCGCTGGCGACATAATCGCTGATGACCGAACCAGTACCACCGTCGTCAGATGGGCCACCGGAGCTTCTTGAGCTGCTCGAGCTATCTTTACTTGGGTGAGACCTGCTTTGGCGACTTGAGTCCCTCGAACGACGCGAGCGCGTGCGGCCTGTAGAAGGGCTCGTCAATGATTGAAACCTCGACAGGGAAGCTCCCTGGGTAAAGTAATTGAATACCTTTACGACAGAAAAGCCAAAGGATGAACAAGAATACCACTATGACGACAACCCCGCTTAGAATTGCCCCGACGTAACTTGAAGTCCGGTTCGACGATTTCGAACCTGATACAGCAGCAACTGGTACTTCCGTAGACGATGCAACGCCGTTTCCGAGTGTCAATGTTTGAACGAATGTTGATTCCGGCCTCGCAATTGTCAAGGTGCGAATCCCGTCGGCCTGTCGTGGTATCTGTCTCCTCACCAAGGTCGTCTGAGGTTCAGACATGGCTAACACGAGTTGTTGTCTGATATTCTGCCCTAGAAGACAGTGGAATATTAAGCAAGTTAACCAAGACCCTATTCCATTACAGCACAATGTTCCAACTTAACCAATTCTGATAGTATAACTATGATATTTCCTATGGACTACGAAAATGATGCGCTGGGCTCCTCGTTTGGCTGCCACCCCCCAGAGACACCAACAGTTATCATGTCCACCTACCTACCCAGTTTCCGAAATCCATACATGCCTGCAGACTACCCACTCCTCGGCAGCTGTATCATGTAAACCACCTACCTGTTCCTTGAAAGCCTCCTACATGTGCCATGGACGTGTTATACCTATCACCACAGGCACGATGAGGTGTCCATCTCTATTAGGCAATCGACGCGCCCCTCACAGTCGCCTAGTCTTGCTGTTCGCGTTCTTTAACCGCCGCCATCACATGGAGCCAGGTCCCTACATCTGTACCATCCCGATCTGTGCGAGCCAGCCCGCGTAGTTCGCATACGTCGGCCAGCCAACCACAGGAAATGCATGTATAGTTGAGACGAGAGAGGGGTGGTACAAGGAGCCACACATAACGACCTACTGCACGGCGCTCTGCAAGCACCCACTCCCCGCCTAGGGACTGGTTCTGGTACACAGCCTTGTCCGCTCCCAGCCATCGCTGTGTGCTTTTTCCTGGCCCCGTCACCGTCAAGCCAGCCACAGCTCTCTATCACGCATATGTACTAGCAGGGAGGAGACCTCGCCAATCGCGGGTTGAACCACGGTTTGACTTGGTGCCGCGCGTACCCGTGCACTGCACTCCTGTTAGTATACGATATAAGTAACGCGACCGTTCGTGTTCAGGTGTGCCGTAGCTAGCCAGCGCACAGATCATCGTATACTATTTGGGAGGACGCGCATAAATGAATCATGACACAGATGGCTCTTTGGGCGCTACAGACCTGTCTGTCCCCTTTTCCCGAATTTGTCTATATCCTTTTGTCTCGGGTTGCGAACACACAGCGATGATATTAGGGGGACGTTTGTTCCCCATGACTATCCGCCTACTTGACCCCTCTGGGGATGTTCTTGTGTAACTCCCCTTACGCTGGATTTAATATAGTGTGGTTCGAGAGATCAGACGTGGGATATGGGGTTGCATGGTTCGTGTACCCAAGATATGGGCTCACAATATGTATATATATATTACGTAGGTACCTATCGCGGAATATATCCGGAGTATTCAGACTACTGAGTATCTATCTCTATTGGGTACGCTAACATTTTGTCGACTGTTCGGCGGTCGAGGCTGGCTCTAGTGTATGGGGATGGACGTTAGTACATATAGTACCGGGAATTTTTGATCGCACATGTAGCGTAGATGGACTTACTTACATGCTCGATAAGCTTGAACTACCTACCCACTGTACCATTGCGTCTCGCATGATATCTAAGCAAGAGGAACGAATGTGATTAGAGAAACATTCCATAAGAGGAACACTTACTACCCGCCACCCAACCCCCTTAATTCCCATACGTGCGTTCCTTCCAGACTGTCCTGACATGCAATCTAGATGGTTATTTTCGGCATACCGGTTTCTATGATCCATGGTTCGACGAAGTATGCATCATCCCGCGCGGCTACCAGCCGGCGGGGCACAGTGCCGAAAGAAGTAGACGGAATGAAGAGGCGCTGGGCTGGTTGTCTGATGTGATAGTTGCGCATTTCGTCTAATATTTCTAGGTTGAACGCGATGAACATACTCATTACCTACACCATGATATTGAGAGTTGTTCCATGGTATTAGAGCTTTCTCTAGACCCTAGGCGCAGCCCGCTTACACTCGGTCTCTCCCGCGAAGGTTCCGTTTGAGGCATTCTGCAGCGCGGAGAGAGGGGATGGCGTTTGATCCCGATCTGGTTTCTTGATCTTGGGACTTGACATACCAGCAACTAGAGTCGGATTGACCTATGGTTGTTTGAATCATTCACTCTTCTTTTTCTTTTTCAATTGTGCGAAAACCGGTTAAGGCGAGATAAAATAAGTAATATTACCCTATGGTTATATTTATACATTAGTTTAACGTATCAGGTACTTACTGTGTATCGTATATTTGTAATAGGTATGCGATAGAGTGTATTATTGATTTTTCTCTTGAGCTAGTGTTATATGACTGTCTGGGAACAGCGAGGGTAATAGAGATCCTTTGCTAATGCAACACATCGCGCTCTTATTTCTATCTTGTCTTCCCTATCTCCCCATCCCTATGCACGCGTGTGTTTCTGTTTGCCTCTTTCTGCCTGTCCCAGAACTTATCGAGCTTCAGGTGGATCAATGCCTACATTTAACATTTTATTAGTAATCGCAATACAGAAACAAGAAAGAGAAAAGAAAAAAGAATGTGCTTTTATGGGAGCATCATACCTTCAAATCTTAACTCCTCTAGCTGGCAATAGCAACATTTTTCATAAAGTTTGTGGGTTGCCGTGGCCTGGAGACAGCGGCGAAGTCCACAACATCCTTGATGATTATTTTTCTTGACTTGGATCACCTTATCAACGGCACGCCATGTTGTTTGTTTTATAACGGGATGCCCACATGCGTAAATGATTGCAAAGCTCCAACAGCGATCATCGCTAGGGACATCTAGGGTGATGTTATCAATGGTTACCTTGTAGCCTGGCATCTTATTGGTTCTGGGGGTGGGTTTCTTTTGAGGAATATCAGAGTGTTGACCAGGTACACTGGTATTTTATGACAGCCTGGCTCGGTTGTTGAGGCGATATTGGCAAGACGTGGGTATCGTTCTGAGATAGCTGTCGTTTCTGGCGTTACTGAGTATTCACTATGGTTGTTTGTATAGACGAAGGAAAGAGAGAAAACGAGAACAAATGTTACTCGATATAAATATAAGAATTGCTTTGTATTTCATTGCATTGTTGCAAGATATAAACGCTCAATGAGCTACTTCAAACCTTTAATGAATGGTGCGGGGATGTTTCGTTTCGATTATTGTTTGTGAAAATAGTTCTCTCTCCCTTTATTCGTGTAAACATTACACATTTATCCCTTTGTTTATTGTTGACAGTGCCAATGACCGAATATGAGATGATGAAAGAACGACCTTATCATTAGAACCTTTACTGAGAGTTACTAGCTTTGCCTCATTGCTGTTATCTTAAATACTATATACTATATTTTGTGATAAGTTCGTGCCTTGGTGCATTTACTTACTCTGGAGTATCGTGATGGAAAGGAAGCTGGAGAGCTTGACGGGAGGAAGCTCAGCTGGCAAAACGTTCTCTGGCAGCTGGCAACGCTATGAAAGCTTTCTAAGCTACCTAAGTCGAGTCAAGGGTCCATTGATTATAGTGGTAACCTGGAGCCTCAAATACGCTAACCTTCGCATAGTGCTACCTAAAGTGAGAAATGGAGGGATTTGTACCCATTGGCTGATACAAGATCAGGCAACAGTATTATGTATCCAGTTTTATGTACCGATACGGCGATACCCTTGACTCCGCAACACCACCTGCATTTGCCGTTCCTCTCTGATCTACATACCAAGCTCATCACCAACAACTCTGCTGGCCTAATTGTCCGACAACGAATGCTGTGCACATGCAAATGCTTAACAATTTAGCATTTGCACATATGCATAATACCTACTATATTGGCACCCGAATCGCATGCATTAACAAACAGGCAAGCAAGGCCTTACCACATGAGCACCCTCTCGGTCCACTTGACATCCCACCCCGAGCATCTAACGCCGACACCCATTCCAGGCACCCGAATTAACCCTCGGATAACCACGTCCTACTGCTCAAGGCAGCGGTATTACTGACACCAGTATTCTTGAAGGGTTTCTGACCTCGAACCCAATCGAATTCAACACAAAGTGTTTATCTCTTTCGTACTCTCCTAGAAATCCAGTTCCCCCTCTCCAACACATTTATCTCATTGCAATTGTCCTGCAAGCATCATGACGTTATTTTGAGAGGCTATTTGCTCTCTCCAACTGTGTTTTTCTTCACATAGGTATCTGAGGTAGAGGGAATACCACCAAATCCCACATCTCCTAGATCTCCCGATTTAGTCATTCTCAATCGCTCTCTCAGCCTCCCACGATGGAGTCTTACCTTCCTCGGGGCCGCATGCCCCTGGGCGTTCAACGTCGGCTTAGTAGACTTTACAATGACACCAAGAAGTCGTCCGACTTCGTCCAGGAGCCCCTACAGGCTGCCGATGACCCCGAGATTAAAGCCTTACATCGTAAACTGCGCATTCAGAAGGACAGGCTTGTCAGTTGGGGCTTGGAATGGTCTGACCCGAACCAGTCTGCCGAGATCGACGAGTCTCTCAATAAAGCAGGCTTGACGGACTTAGTTGGGAGTATCATGGGCACCATTAAGGATATCTTGGCCGAAGCAGAGCCTCTCTGGCTTGCCTCAAAAAGGCCGACTGGGAGTGAAAAATCCGCAGAAAAGGCCTCGGGAGACCGAAAAGCCCCCCTGATAGTGTGGGATAAGGGTCGGTTCGAAGATCTGGTCAAGGATCTCACAGCCTCGATTGATACCCTGTGTGACCTGTCCCGTACTCGTTCATCCGCAACTACGACTACCGGCTCTTCGGGAAAGTTAACCACCTCAAAGCCATCCATGGAAGACCTGCGGCCTTATGGGTCCACGCGAATACAGACGCCTCAGCAGATCGATCCCCAAAATCTCTTAAGCCTGAGGTCTTTGCAGGCCCAGTCTTTATCCGAGATTAGCCCTTCTCCTCCTAATAGGCCTCAGGAAGTCTTCTTCATGAGCAAGCAAGCCTACACTGACTTGACACACCGACCGGCCGGACGACCGTGGTCTCCGCTTTTAGTTGAATATGCCGAGTTCGATCCAATCTACTCAGCAACGGGGATAATGCCTGAGATGACCCGTTTTGAGAAGCTGAGTGCAGGGCTTCAGACGGACTCTTCGAGGTCTCCTGGTACATGGATAGGACTGCCTCTTCTGTTAGGGTACTATGAGGATATGGAGCGTTCCCGGCTCGCGATGGTTTACTCATTCCCTCCTACATTCAACGCCATCACATTCGATAACGTGACGCAACACCCGGTCGACAATCTGTGTACTCTGACCAACTTGCTCAGCCGCCCAGACTTCGAACCCACCCTCGAGGCTAAATTTCGTCTCGCCTATAACTTGGCCAATACTGTTTTTGATATGCATTCTCGAGGAATCACACATGGTAACCTTCACGGCTCAACGATTTCTTTCACCAATACAGCGGGTAATGAGTCCAGCACACCCAATGCGAATGAAGTAGACATCAGGCGTCCACTCATCTCATCCTTCGATATATTTCCTAGTTCGTCCTCGACCAGTCACTCTCCATCTCTATTCCTCTTGCATCGCCATCCACTTGATCCACGAACAACTAGTCAGTCTCCACTAGCCGTCAACAGTGATACCAAAACACTAGATCTGTACTCTCTTGCTATGATGCTTGTCTCTATCGGTCTCTGGACCACACTAGAGAACCTTGTGCCCAGTTTAGACTCACCAAGCGTTCCGGAGTCTGTTCTTGGCCAACTGGCTATTCGATGTGGCACACCATATATGAGGGCTGTGCAAGCATGCTGGAACGCGGTTGAACTTGAACTCTCACGACCTGGAAACGGGGATGAGATTATCAGACAAGTACAAACGAGAGCAAGTGGTTATCTCGAAGCATGCTGTATTTTGGATAGTGTAAGCGAACTTGACGATCGCCTGAGTGACGATTTCGTACACACATCTTCACGCCAGAGTGTTAAACCTAAAGCTTCTGCCACGTCGCTGCCAGGATCTTCAATGGCCACTCCCAAGAGCCAAAGCTATGACACAAAGCGTGTGCTCCAGCAGGAACGGTCGCAGTCCTTCCCCGTCGACCGTGAGTCCTTCGTTAAGTGTATGACTATCACTAAGATAAGTATAGTAGTATTGTTATGCTGACTGCTCAATAGCGCAACCAGTTGAAACTAAATCTGAAAAGCCAAAAGAGAAGCAGCCCAAAGAGAAGCAGCCCAAAGAAAAACAGCCCAAGCTTCGTCTTTATCCTCAAATCCCTCTGCCAGCGGATATCGTTGAGCAATGGAATGAGATTTTAATGCCGCAAATCAACCTGGCCCTACGGCATTTTTACCGCAAACACCCGGAATCAGTTGAGATCTCGCTCGAGTCTATCGGCGAGTCTCCACAAAAGACTACACCAACCGTACTAGTTGTCTGCACCTCGGTGAACAAAGTTCGTACCATATTAAATAAGAAATTAGGCATTCTTTTTGACGGCACGACAACCAACATCTCACTTAAAGTGTGTCGGGGATCTGTAGTACGGTCAAGGAAAGGCCCTACGCGGAGTGTGGCAAAGAGTGATATCCAGGACGCTTCGAGTCAGCATAGCTACGATGATGAAGATGAGACCCAAGAGATTCCCGCAGCTAATCCTGACTATCAAGAAAAGCCACAGAATGGGGCGAGCATTGGAGCATGGATTGGAGATAAACATCTCCCACCAGTGAGCCTAGGAGGTGTCATCATTGTAGATGACAAGCCCTATGGCATGACTGTACACCACATGCTAGATGACCCGGACCGTCCTTTTCAACCATCAGATGAATTCGAAGAACTTCCTGATACTGCGACACGAGCTAGTGCGCCCACCTTTCGAAGTAGCGCATCAGCACGAGACTTGTCATACCTTACTGAAGGAGAGACGTCCTCTGAAAGCAGTGATGACTTCGCTTGCGAGTTTTCTGACACAGAATCTGAATATTCTGTGACGGATATAACAAGCGACGAGGAGGATGAAGACGAAGACGAGGAGTTCAACCAGCCAGGCGACATCCCGGGGATAGAACCAGGATGTGGACACGGTATGTAAGGCCGGGGACTAGTCAAAGCCCCGAATCCAGTTCCAAGATCGTGGGGATGTTCCTAATCTGGGGTAGCGGAGGTGATCTAAAGCATCAAGCCTGTGAAGAGATGTCACCCCGCTGATCTAGGCTTTGCAGGATATATTGTGACACAGCCTGCTCTCGACGACGTCCCTGACGGGTTTTATCCCTCACGTGAAACAGAAAATGAGGTAGATACACAATCTAGCACCCTTCCATTATATCTTTTTAGGCGACGTGTCCTAGTGTATCGTCTAATGATGACTAATCTTTCCATAGGATCACATTGATACTTATAGTGTCGGCGAAGTATACGCATCTTCTGGAATTCGAAGGAGAACTGAAAACAACCTTGTCCACGAGATTGATTGGGCGTTGTTTGAGTTCCAAGATAATAGGCTGCCAGATAAAAATCTGTTTCCACCAGTCAACTCTGGAGATCACCGATTTTTAAGCTTGGATCACTTGCAGCCGGTAGAGGTAGCTCCTGTGAAGTCTTTACCTGGGCTAGACGTTCAATGTTTGGCTCGCACAAGCGGTTCGCAGGTAAGCCCAAATATCAGAGAATGGCTTTTAACATTCTACCAAGCAAAGCTGACCCATGCCAGGCTGGTCGAATTTTACCTGCTCTTACGACCGTTAAGATTTACGGTCGTGCCTCCCCAAGCCACTCCTACCAAGTCAGCGGAAGGATACCGGGAATATCCAAACCTATAGCGCCTCCCAATCAGGCTGGACATGGAGTATCCCTTGGCATACCCGGAGACTCGGGTGCTTGGATCGTCGATAGGCTTTATGGCCGCCTGTGCGGTCACATATTAGCGTGGAGTGAGCGCAAGCAGGTTGCATACATATGCCCTATGGATGTCCTTCTCCTCGATATTGCAGAGACGCTGCAAGCAACAGACGTACGGCTTCCTAATGGAGACGCCATCATTGGAATACCCGACCATAGAGGTGATAACGACGTTGTAGAAATCTCTGGTTCGGAAGCCTGGACGGAAGACGATATCCCGGACACCGAAGACATCTATCAATCATCACAGGCTCACGTGGGAAAGGAAAATGTTAGCATGGACATCCTAGCAAGAGATATGGACAAGGTCCATATTAAGGAAACGGAAGTTCGATACAGAATGAAGTGAATTGGACAGTTTGATTATGAATTACAGACGATTATGATGATGACGCTGGATTGCAGGATATGATGATTGGGGTCATATTTTTCCTCTTTTTTTTGTTAGGTCCTCGTTCATCTCCCCATCCAGACATATCCTCTCAGGTCAAGGAGCACCCCTCTTCCCCACTATATATAAGTGCATTACACCAACTACGTATCTACCCTCTTTCTTATCGTTCGGGTAAGGTAGCTAGGCCCAACCAGCACCACCAGAGAGCAGAAATCGAAGTCCATACCAACCTATAATATATAAGTTAGTGGAGCGATCGATTGATTCGTGAGTTTACTTGTCATCGTGTATATAATGTATGCATTGCAGAGAACTCACCCAAAAATCAAACCTCGAGAAACCTCTGGACGTCCACCAGCTCCTGAGGTCGCAGGCCCCACCGAGGAGAACAGCGAGGTCACGGTTACGGTGGGCCGGACCGTTGTCGTTCTATTGCGAGTGAGTGTTATCGTTGTTGTGGGCGACGAGGAAGAGGAAGGAGTGTCTTCGGCGTCGCCCCCGGTTGATGGTAGCTGTGTTATCGTCGTCGTGACGATGACTAGTGGGGATGTCGTCTGCGCGGCTATTGCTAGTGTGTGTGCTATGGGTGTTGCGCTGCTTGGTGATGGCTCTTGGGGTTGTGTTTCTGAGGACACTGCTTCACATGTTGTGGGCGTGGGGTAGGTTGCTAGGAGTGGGAGGAAGAGGAAGAAGGCTTTGTATCGCATCTTGGTGGTACTGAGATGGTGATGAATAGATTACGACGAAAGAATAAGACGAGAGCGAGTAGAATTCAATTGAGATGAAGATATAGAAGAATGAGAGATTGAGAGGTCACAGATCAAAATACTGTTACTTCCTTAATTGAAGTGTATTCGTGTGTCCACGCGATATACCAAGTCCTTTGGACGCCGCTTACCACTTCATAGTTAATTAACTTATTCCCCCCAAAAAGCGGAATTTATATCACCACCATTATTCATTTTCATTTTCATATCCCCCCTGAATTTCGTCATATCTATCTATCTATCAATCTATCCATCTAAATGCCTAGACCATCTATACTACTTGTATTAGTATTGCAGCAAGTAAATTGGCCCGGAAAGGAGACAAGGCCTGTTGCCTGCCTCCGGAGAAAAGACCGTCTTCGTCCCGTCATGCCGCGTGTCTGGCATAATATTGGCGATATTTGCCGGTTGTGGTTGGGGGCGACGATAAATAAGATGCCCCTCCTCTGTACCTCCCTCCCTGCTTGCTTGCCTGTCTGCTGTGTCCCTAGCTCCCTACCACCCCAATTGTGGGGGATGAGGGGTCCTTGTGAGAGTTAATGATGGGAAGAGTTGGTCGCCGACGCATTCATGGAATTGTGTGCAGTTATAGGAATATTTGCGGCGATAAGACGTTGTCTTTGGCTATAAGCTATTTATAGTCTTAGGTAGGTAGATATTAGAATGTTTCATGGTTACAGTGAGGATGGATATGTTAGTTAGCGACTTATCGCGAGCTTCGTGTATGAAACTAATTCTGTCCTGTCCTCTATTATCTACCTCCGAAAGACAAGAACAGTCAATCATACGACAAGACAACAACGCCCTTTCTACCCCGGCTTCCATCGTGGTCTCGTGGTCTTGAGTGCTCTAGACCGTTCAATCTGCTGACCTTTCCAAAAACCCTGGAGTTCCTTGCTCTGCTCCCTTGCCGTAGTATCAATTCAATCAACCCCGCGTACATATATAACTTAGTAAGTCCGTGCGGGATAAGATGCTCATCATCGCCCGCCACATGCAGTGCGAAATCCGGCCACGACACGCGACTGACTGATTGTCTACCGAGGCGCAACTCCGTGTTGGAGAAATCCATTCCTCCACCGCTCTCTATCTAGCGGATCGCGCGCACCACGCGAGGTATGATGTATCTCGTCTTGGAACCCGCCCGGCGAAGTCCTTTCTCACACGATGAACCAATCAGAAGGCATTATCGCTTAACGGATTCTCGAAATAGCTATAAGCAAGATGACTAACATCAGCTTGGAGTTACAATGTCCTCCCGAGAATCCAATTGAATCATAAATTTGACTTGAACACAGTAAACTGATGCAATCGAATTCCACAAAGAGCCAGGGCTGTGACTAGAAGTGGTGGGTATCAAATTCCGGGTTCTTGAATCAAGAACGAAACCTAGTGCTAGCCGTACACATGGTGGACTCGCACCGGATGCCTCAAAGAAATGCAAGTCTAATACTCAAACGCCTACCTATACATACTCTGTTTCTCTCTTCCATTATAACCTAACCCAGCTTCACAGAAGCAGCGATGCCCCTTATACCATCAATGCAAATCCAGCCAACATCATGACACCCGAAGTCAGGAGAACACCAAAGCTTCCTGTCGCGAAAGCCTGAAGGGAAGGCGCAGCATTGGGAGTCGAAGTTTCAGACGGCGATGATGTCGTACTGGATGCTGGAGTCTCGCTTGAACTGCTGCCAGTGTCGTTGCCGACGGTGCTGCTGCTGACCATGCTGCTGAGGCTGTCGTCTGATTCGTATGACGCCGTAATACCGGTGCCATTGGTGCAGGCTGATGGAGTGTCGGCAGTACCGTTGACGAAGTGAAGAGCTGAGCACTACAGGAAAGACCGAACGTTAGTATTGCTAGGTATCATTGTGGAGGGTTCCTCGTTTCCACTGGTTGCGGTTCTCGCGAGATTGTCGCACGATTGATTCATAGCGTATGGTGTGGATAGGATGTGGATAGGCAGCATGGTTGCCAACTCACCTGGTACAGTACACCGTCGAGACCGGCACCAACAATGCTGAGAATGGCCTTCTGTCCGACGTACTCGGACGGGAGAGTGACGGCGTTGACGCAGAACTCGCCGGGGCCGTTCTGCTGAACGATGCCGTAGATCTGGGTCCAATTGTTCTTGGAGAGATCGTCGGTAGTGATGCGGTACAGCCAGTTCGTCTGGGGATGTGTCGACATGGTGGCAATGGCGTCACCGGCGACGTGGAAATCAACCGTGTCGATGGTGGCGAGGTCGGGCGAGTAACCGCCGCATGGCGCGGTGCCTTCGTCGTCGTCCTTGAATTCACCTACAGTCGTCGGATACTGAACGGTGAAGTGAGCATGGGCGCTGGCGGCGAGGAGAAGCGCCGAAGTGACAACGGACTGCAGCATGGTGGCAACTGATGTAAGAATTGATAGAAAGCTGATGTAAGTAGATAGGGCTGAAGCAAAATATACAGTCAGAGACGGGAGAGACGAGATCGATCGAGGAGGTGCCTTAATCTAAAAAAGTACAGGCCGAAGAAATTGACTGTGGTAGCTCTTATAGTGGCTTGTATGGAAGACAAACAGACCCGCCACTTTGTTATATTCAATCCCTGTGCTAGGTACTTTAGCTATGCGTAGTCTCACACGTGGGCGTGTAAATGAATGTATACATGTAACTAATCTGCTCAAAACAATCACCAACCCGGTCCGTGGGATATGTATGTCGGTAGTTCCTTACCACACGAGGTGAGCGTCGGCGAACTGCATACATAAAACATATACTACCTCGTATATATGTTGTACCTTCCTAGCTTCCAATGTTCCTCGTAGTTTCTTCTTCTCGCTACTTATACGTACTTCAGTCGTGTCAATGCTATGGACATTGCCTACCCACAGCAATAAGACTTCAAGGCATAATACCTATTGAGTGTAGTTTTACGTCATAGTGTATGTCACATATACGGGACTACCATGAGGTCAATATGAGCAAGATTCTCTCACACTCGGTACGAGATCTGGCCAGGGATTGCACAACCCCTCCTCCAGACAGTTAAAGTTGACCGCTTAGCTCTTCTTGACATAGCTGGAACTTAGTGAGAGCGCCAACTAATAGGCAGGTAGCAGTACTTCTAGTCACGAAGAAACTCGACTACTCCTTACCACCAAGCTATGTCACACACGGGAGGGAATCATATAACCGATGAAATCGAACAAGGTAGTAGAATTATGCTACTCGGTACTCTACTAGAGCGTGTTGATAATACCATATCAGTATAAAACAACCAACTGGCAAGAAAGCAGGAGATTAGGTAATGGAGTTCGTGGCTACAGACCTACTACACAGGTATAGAAGTGCCTGTTATAGCAGGTGGGTTAACTAGTGGGACTCCGAGGACTTGGCCTAGAGGCAAGCCAGACGTCCCTCTGAGGCTATTTGAGCAAGTTGTGGCGGGCACTAGACTAGCGCACTGGATCTTGCCGGCCAGAACCCGGCATTTGGCTGAAACCCTGCCGGAACCCCTGTCCACCAACCCCGCCTTACCTTCTATTAGATCTACAACAGGTACCTACCCCTCAGCTCCTCCCCACGA
This sequence comes from Xylaria sp. FL1042, assembly GCA_022495085.1. Lineage (NCBI taxonomy): Eukaryota > Fungi > Ascomycota > Sordariomycetes > Xylariales > Xylariaceae > Xylaria > Xylaria sp. FL1042. The sequence goes on from MU380237.1 coordinate 127,988, forward strand.
GCTCCTCACCATTGTCTTCTGGTCTGATGAATAAGTACATAAGTGCGCTGCTTTAAAGCTGGGCTCTGCGATAACGTAAGTAGAGACTCCTTTTACGGCTTCTGCAGATATTTGAGACTCTGATTTGATCGTGGCTTAGTCTACTCCTATATCTTACTAGGATGTATACAATACCAGCAACAACTAATTCGAGAACTAGGAGGCTTCCCCTTTGAAAAGCCATTGCTGCCATTCGACATGCAATCGTCAGCTAAGCCACGTGCCGGAACCTGCGCAAAAGCGGCGAATGCGCCATTCCTCGTTCGTCGGGAAACAGGGTTGATAATTCATATTATCTAAGTGCTAAGTAGGAAGCCGCAAGTGACTACTCAGTAATAGTCCGAGGGGAAAGACACAGGTTTATACCATACCCTGTAGTCGTGCCTGTGGAAGAGTAACAAAACTCAGCGCGACAAAATCGGGCCGCAAGCCTGAACCTGCGTAGGTTGTCGTTGAGGTTGTGGTTCTATTCAATTACTAGCGTCTTATGAGACGGTTGCCTTTGTTTCACCAGTACGCTTCACAATGTCGCTGAAATCAAACAGGACAAGTCATGTCTTATTTATAATACTTTCTAATGTGACACAAATGCTTTCTTTTGCCCCGTGATCCTCGGGTAGTGACAATTTTGTGAGAGTACGGGCTATTGTGTACCCGTGGGTGAGTCCCGTCCCACTAAACATGTTGTGCAGTGAGCAAGTTTTCGGTATGAGCAGGTTTTCATGGCGGCAGCAGGCATATGTCGACCTAGTGTACGCAGTAGGTCCCTTTAGCAGAGTAGCAGCATTACTACTGACCTACATAGTATCTTGTGCATCACTACCACCTACACGCATGTCATACCGATGACATTCCACCTCTTGATGCATAGTCTGGTACACAATCTGCATCTTCATAATCGACGCCTCTAGTTGCGCGACCTATTCAAGTTCTTTTTTACGTCCTTTAATCAGGAGGCCAAGCACGCGACCATTTCTGATTCCAAGTCAACCCAATTTGATACCAAGAAACCGTCGCATTCTAAGGTTCTACTACTGGCGATGATATGTAGGTCTACGGCTTTAAATCTTTAGTCAATCGTTCCTTCTACACAGGCCTAGATCTCTAGGCGCCACGATTCAAGCAAGATGGAGCGCAGACACGACCATGGCTCCTCGAATCCCATGTTCACACCGGTGAATGAGGCATTCGCTAGGGGTTATTGGTATGTTGTCGCTGCCGTCATAGTGTTGCTGGCCGGAATCCGCGGTATCAACTCCATTCAGAACACAATTAGGTTAGTTAACCTCATCATTGGCGGAATGGTTTTAAAGCCTTTCAGTTTTAACCTTAGACTGGCAGACTTCGCAGATCTAGAATCGTATCAGTCCAGTATCCCACGAAACCATCGAACCGATTCATGCAAGCATGGGCGACATTGACTGCTGTAGTGCGGGAGATGAGCTACCCACAACTCTACGTCCCCGTCCGATATCTATCCTGGATGACCCCTCCTCCGTTGGGGCGTGTCCTCGTAATGCTTGTGTACTGGGCTATCATCATCTATATGATGGTTAAAGGCGCCGTGATCAAGGACGTTTATTTCTGGGAACGGATTGGATATCGCAATGCCTGGGTCACCGTAACCCAAGTTCCGCTGCTCTATCTTCTTGCGTCTAAGACCAACATGATTGGGATCATCATTGGCACAAGCCATGAGCGGCTAAACTGGCTTCATCGATGGGTTGCTCGGACTATGTTTATCACCGCTACCGTCCATGGCTTCCATTTCTGGTCCGAGTGGGTACATTATGATATCGTCCAAACCGAGCTGGAAACGCTGTCTACCATTGTGCCTTATGGTCTTGGGGCATGGGGTATCCTTCTGTGGATGACCATTACGTCTTTCAAGCCATTTCGGTCCATGGCCTATGAGTTCTTTGTCATTCAGCACATCCTAGCGGCCATCATATTTTTATACGTGGTATACGTCCATGTCCCTGTTTCCGCGAGGTATAATGTATGGTTCGCCATAGCTGCTATCTCTTTCGATCGAGCTAGCCGTCTTGTTCTGCTAGCCTGGCGGAATATGAGATTCACGCCCAAGAAGACATGCTGCAAGGGCGGCCAACTACTTGGCTATGAGACACAAGTTACGGCCGTTGGAAACTCGATAACGGTGCTGACTCTCTCAAACGTGCACTTTGAATGGTATGCCGGACAGCACCTGTATATATGGATTCCTCGCATTGGACTACTGGAGACGCACCCCTACACTATTGCTACGTCGCATCCGTTACCTGGTACCTGCATCTGCAATAGTATTCAGCTAGTAGTGCGATCCCATAACGGTTTTTCGAAGAGAATTCATCAGTTCGCTCAGAAGTCGGGGACTTCTGCCAAAAAAGAGACTGTGACAGCCTTCGTCCTCGGGCCCTACGGTCGCCCTCCACGCTGGGATATTTTTGAAACTCTCATTCTTATTTCGGCATCGACCGGTACCTCCTTTACATTACCAATTCTAGAGAGCCTCCTCGAGTCGAAAACAACGAATTGTATAAAGCGGGTGGACTTCTTGTTGGCAGCTAGACAGGGCGAAGAAGTGGGGTTCTATCATGAACGACTGCACGAAGCTATTGACAAGGCGCAGTCTGTAGGTATTGATCTGACGGTACATATTGCCGTCACGGGGAATGGGCAGCTAGAAACGCTGGGATCGGTATCTACACCCTTGAATACCGCCACGGAGAAGAACACAGTCGCCCGGGGCGGAGAGATGACGACGAGGGTTGAGACTATGTCTGCAGGCAGGCTGACACCACGGAAACGACTATCGCAAAGCAGCATTGACTCGCACATATTTCACTCGGCGGCTAGACCCGACGTTGCAGGCTTCATCAGGGGCGCGGTCGAAGCAACAGGGGGCGAGACAGGCGTGGTGGTGTGCGGTGGGCAGTCTCTCGTCGCACATGTAAGAACGAGCGTGGCGAAGCTGAGTGATGAGCGAGCCGTTCATAAGGGCACAGGGGCACAGGGTATTCATTTACATGTTGAAGAGTATAGTTTTTAGATGCGTCTTGGTGGGAGACTTGCACGATCCGTATATACCCCTTTTTATACATACATACATACATACATACATACAAATGCGCTGCATGGATTGCATTTACAGGCTAGCATAACGCAAGGTGGGCTAGGGAGGGATGGACTAGCTTGATGAGCCGGTTATGAAAACTAGATGAGATGGGAATGTGCAGTGAAGATGAATGAGGTACAATTGAACCTTGAAACCAGCTAATGAGCTGATATGTCTTGATGAACGAGCTCAACGTGGCGAAAGGGAGTACTTATAGCAACAGTTTATAATGATACGTTAAACTCATTAACTCATTTCTTACCATCAGTGATAGTAGTGAGAAAGCTATCATATATCTCGTCATTTGTCGGCTTAGTAACAGGCCTATGAAAAAAAGATTGGTACAGGCATGGGATTAAATCCGGGCCGGCCCTATGAGCACCCTTAGGCTGGATGCAGCCCTGGCAACCGCATTGGCGGGGTCCTGGCCCCACTACAAGCCTGCTACCATGCATGACTCCTAGCGCGCAATCCGAATTTCTTCGTGTCGCTGCTGTCTGGGTAGTGACTTCCATCTATACGACGGCATCGGCGCTTGTTGACTCACCTAAAAACCAGAATTCTCTGCTGGCGGTGCCCAAACTACACCTCACTGACTCCTCCATGGTTTCAGTTCGTCTTTTGCCCCAATAGCGCTGGTTCCTGAGTGGTTGACTACATGCCGCCGCCTTCAGCCCACATCTCATTCGCTTCTTCCACTTCTGTGTCTAGTAAACACTTGCGCATTGCCCGGCCATTGCAACGCAACTTTAATTTATTATCACTACCCCGCCAAAATTTCCACAACCACCACCACCACCTCTTCCCACATCAACGCCTACACGAAAACCAATATCAGCGTCACTACCATTACCACCCTCATACCCTTTCTCGCAGACTTGGTTGTGTACGCTCTTCTTCTTCTTCTTCCAGCCAATCATTCTCAACGTCTTCGAGTCTCAAGGCAATCCACAACCCCTCACATCTAGAAACGCGCGCTGTCACCATGGCCGCTACCGACGCAGACAACCAGCTCTCTGCGCGGTTACAGCTGGGCTCCCTCGACGACTATCCCAACTGCTATCCCGACCTCAACCCCCAAGATATTTACCGTGCACACATAACTTCGATCCTCCACAAAATCACCGGTGTCGACAAGACCATCATCTATAATGCGCTCCAATGGACCTTGTCTCTGGACAAGGGCGACCTAGTCCTCGCCATCCCTGCCTTGAGGGTCAAGGGCAAACCCAACGAGCTCGGCCAGAAATGGCTAGAGAGTGTATGTCTTGACTGTTGAGCATGCATGCCTTGCCTTTCTTTGTTCTTTTGCTGACAGATCATATTTTCCCAAAAGTGGCCCGAGTCCCCCCTCGTCGAAAAGCCCGTTCTTAATGGCCCCTTCATGCCTTTCTTCTTCAAGCCGGGCCCTCTGACAGAAGCCCTCATACCAACCGCTCGGAAGCTAGGACGCGAATTTGGCGCAAACAAGGCGAATGGTCTCAAGGACCAGAGCGATCCATCAAAGGGCCAGAAGCGTATTCTAATTGAATTCTCAAGTCCGAATGTGAGAAGTGCCCCGGCCACCCCTCAATATTTTGCCAGAGTGAGTGCTAATCCCTCGCATAGATCGCCAAACCGTTTCACGCGGGCCACTTGCGAAGCACCATTATTGGAGGGTTTCTGAGTAATCTATACACCGCCACTGGGTGGGATGTTGTACGTATCAACTACCTTGGCGACTGGGGAAAGCAGTACGGTATCCTCGCTGTCGGTTTTGAGAGGTATGGCAATGAGGAGGCCCTAGCTCAGGACCCCATCAATCATCTCTTCGAGATCTACGTCAGGGTCAACAAGGAGATAGCCGATGAAAAGGAAGAATCTGAAAAGTTACAGAAAGATGGTAAAACGGCCGAGGCTCAAGAAATCATCGAAAATGGCACCGACGAAAAAGCTCGCCGTTACTTCAAGTTGATGGTGGATGGCGACGAGAAAGCACTCGCTCTATGGAAGCGATTCCGAGATCTCAGCATTAATCGATACAAGGAGACCTACAACCGACTGAATATCCAATTTGACGAATACTCGGGCGAGAGTCAAGTATCAGAACAGGCTATGAATGAAGCAGCCAAAGAGATGCTGGAGAAGGGTATCGCCGAGGAGTCAGACGGTGCACTCATTGTCGATTTTAGCAAGCATGTGCCAGGCAAACCTGGCAAGGCACTAGAGAAACCCATTGTTCGAAGGAAAGACGGCACCGCCCTCTACCTCACTCGCGACATTAGCGAACTGCTGAACCGCGAGGAAAAATACCACTTCGATCATATGATATATGTCATAGCTTCACAGCAGGATCTACATGTCAAGCAATTCTTCAAAATTGTTGAGCTGATGGGCCATAAAGAAATTGCTGCTAAAGTGCAGCACATCAACTTTGGGTTAGTCTTGGGCATGAGCACACGAAAGGGTACTGTCAAGTTCTTAGATGATATTCTTCGGGATGTCGGTGACTATATGCACGACGTTATGCGGAAGAACCAGGACAAGTACCAGCAGGTGGAAAATCCCGATGCTGTTGCCGATGTCCTTGGCATTAGCGCGGTCATGTGTCAAGATATGGCAGGCAAGCGGTACGTATTGTCCCATCTCACTGAGCACCTCATATTTCACTGAAACTGATGATTTGTCTAGGATCAACAATTACCAGTTTGATATGGCCGTAATGACCTCATTCGAGGGTGACACGGGCCCTTATCTTCAATATGCCCATGCCCGGTTGTGTTCGATTACCCGCAAGGCTAATCTCAGCGAAGAAGAAATCGCATCGGCCGACTTATCTCTGCTCACAGAGCCCCATGCTGTTAACCTTGTCCGGGTCTTGTCGCAATGGCCCGACGTTGTACAAAACACACTTCGTACACTGTGAGCTTCCTTGCTTTCCTCTTCAAAGGGGTAAATTCTCTAACACAATATCCAGTGAACCTACGACAGTCTTAACCTACCTTTTTAAGATGACCCATATCTTAAGTTCGAGCTACGATCATCTGAGGATCGTAGGCTCAGAACCAGGCCTTATGAAGTCCCGTATGGCTTTGTATGATACGGCACGAATCGTCCTCAACAACGGCATGCGCTTATTGGGACTTACACCTGTTGAGAGGTAAGAATATTGAGACACCCATGAAGTCCAGTATACCAATATACTTACTGTTTGGCAGAATGTGAGGGATCTTCCCTTGTAGCGTGGGATGCTGTATCACTTACACAGAGCAAATGAGCGCGGCCGAACCGCCGGGTCTGGGCCATGCAACAATCTATTGGCTTCCAGTCTTGGTAAATCGAAAGTCCGCTACTCACGCCGGAGCTAGGTCGCGACACCACCATGTAGGGGAAAAGGCAGATCTGAGGTGTCACAAGATTTGTGGAACGATCTCTCAGACCCTATAACGAGGATTTCTACAGCTGATAAGACTTTTTAGTAGACAAATAAATAAGACGTGAGTCCACCGTGGCTCCTAATAATTAGGGCTAGCTGCTGAATATTTGACTTACAGAAGTCATAGCAAGTGTATTGGTACGAACTTAAAATGCATATACCTGACATCTCTGATAATCTTTCTTGGGCCGCTGTCCTACGAGCCGGGCCAAAGTATTCCGCTATTCTCGCTGTACCTATCTATTTCTTCACTTGCATCTCCGTGCTTACATACTGCTGCGCCTCGTCGCGAATTTTTCCGAATAAGGTAATCACAGGATTTCGACGTTTCTTGCATTGGGGATGGAGGGGTGGTGTATCAGTAGATTGCCCCGGGCAGTGGATTCCATCTCGTCGTTCCATTCAGCCTACAGCATCTGTATTCACTAGGAATCGAACAAGATCACAATGTCAGCTTTAATTGGGCGGTACAATTCGAATTATTCATCGAGCCTCCCTAACCGGCGGTAACGGCGCTGCCTCGCCCACATCCGACCGCCCAACTTATGCTTTTCAGCGCCGAGACGTGCAGATAGCCGTATTATCCAGTTCACGCGATCGAACGCAGGTCATTAGGAAAAAAATTGCGGCGCACTTGGCGAGAAATATATTTTAGGCTGTAATAACCGTGACATCTCGATATACGATAGTCAGCCAGTCTCTGGGCTGATAGTGGGACCTTCCTTTCGACAACCGTTATAATCAATCACAGACATATATACCAACATCCACAATCACGTCCCCTATTTGTTGATTGGCAGCTTCTATACATGTCTTAACACGTGTATTCGGCTGGCTACTTGGTGGCTCAATCCAACTTTCTGGTGATGGTACGAGGTGTAGGAATTGCCACCACCTATATCATTTCGGCACTGGTGTCATTTTGATGTAATCTTTTACCAGAGTCGGCTCCTCGCTCTCTTTCCTCGCCGCGAAGGTAGCATGGCTTCCCGGTATTATAATCAACAGCCAACTTCTGCGGCGTCTGCAGAACGTTTCACAGCGACGGGCCAACCCTTGTGGACGCATCGGGACTTTGACAAGTAACTAAATTTGACTCGCTTTAAACTCTCGGGAAAAGCATGGGACCTTAGAATCCTAGTGCAGACTCGGAAATGCCCTCCGATAGGAAGACGTCTTGTTATCCTGGTTGTAGTTGGATGCTAACCTAATCTCGAGCTCGCAGTCCGAGCCGATATCTCCTCAGACTGTGACTTTTCGTATAGGATATTGCCACCGGTCAACGATAGATCCTTGGCTATGTCTTTGCTTTGTCTCATGTGGCGTGGACGACATTGTGATATCGAAAGCCTCGTAACCAGTAAAAGCGCCGGCGGAGCCATGTTGCTGCTGTCACATCGCAGTAATAGCATGAAGTTGATGCCTGTCGAGAAATATCCTGCTCGTACCCTGGCTGTTCATCGATTCCGAGCCACCCATGCTTTGTTCATTGTCCTACGGGATCTTGAGAGCTTTGCATGCAGTAAACTTTAGTAGCTTTACCTAAGTCGGAACTAGCTTCAAGAGGAAGCTTTCATAAGGGCCTTCGAAGGCAACGAAAACACAGTTCAACTTATAAGGGCCATCCGATACCTCTAACTTTGGGCTTTACATTCTTGGATAGACTTAGGGCATTCGTCATATGGTCCACCGCTTGGGTGCACATGTCTGTCACTTAGCCCATTGGTGCGGTTACCATGGCAGTAATCCTCTTCCTAGCATTTGCAATCGCAGTACTACTATTCTATGTCTTGCGTTTGAAATTTGTGAGGGGCAAGATTCCTCCTGGAGCCCAAGCCCTTCCAGGTCCCAAGTGTAAGTGGCACTATCTGCGCTATCTAATGCCTTGCTGTTCAATCTCCTGCGTCTTATATCACTAACGGCAGCAGCATATCCGATTGTGGGCCGGATACACGATGTGCCTACTAAGGCATCGTGGCTTAAATTCTACGAGTGGAGTAAAGAATATGGGCCGATATATCAAACAGAGGTCTTTGGCACTGTTCATGTCTGGATATCATCGGAACGTGTTGCCCACGACCTCCTATCCCGGCGCGCCGCCATATACTCGGACCGCCCTCAGATCCCTAATCTGCCCGACAACCGAACAAAAGGGGATTACCTAGCGTTGACAGGTCGTAATAGTACGTTTCTTTCAGCACTGGTTTAAGAGGAGGTTACTTTTGCTTATCAAGTCTATAGATACATGGAAACGTCAGCGCAAACTGGCCCAGCAATTAATGACTGCCAATGCGTCGTTACACAATTATCCGACGAAAGAGCGCAACCGCTTCCTCTATCTCCTTTCGACCGATCCGTCGCAGTACCGGGAATTCATTGAGCAATTTACATCTCGTACGGTAGCCCGGTTGACATGGGGCAGCCCGCATTCAGCAGATCGGCTTCGTGTCACAACAGCCGGCCTCCTCGTGACGATCTCGCCGGCGGGAGCGTTACCGAATCTTATATCGTGGTTGATGTACCTCCCGACTTTTCTAAGTCCCTGGCAGAGGGAAGAAAATGCCCGCCATGCGATGGAGGCCCAACTTTTGAAAGACAATGTTCAATATGCGCACGACCGTATTAACGACGGAACCGTCCAGCCAAGCTTTATCCGCACATTTATCGAGAATGCACGCCTCCCCGGTAGCAAGCTGGAGTCTACTAATGAGGTCGAGGCTTCGTATGTCATAGGGCAAATGGCCATTGCCGGGGCATTGACCATTGGCAGCCCTATTCAAAGCTTCATCCTGGCGATGCTGCATTATCCTGAGTGGCAGAGGAAGCTTCAGGACGAGATTGATAGGGTCTGCTATGGCGCTTGTCCCCAGTGGGAAGACAGGGAGAACCTACCGATGCTACGAGCCGTTGTCAAGGAAGTCATTCGGTGGAGGCCCCCTGTTCCGACAGGTACGTCAACAACAACATAATAACAACAACATAGGACAATAGATAGGGATGGCTTACATGCCATCCCGTCATATGGTCGCGATCAGTGCTGACATTGAAAACGCAGGAATACCTCATGCAATTGAACAAGACGATATATATAATGGCTATTTCATCCCCGCCGGCGCCACCATTCACGCTTTGGAATGGTAAGTCCAGGCGCTCTTGATTAGCGCTTTCTCTCCATTTGAAAACAATAGTGTTTTAACCCAAAACTAGGGCTATGACGAGGGACGAGGCCACATATCCCGACGCCGACGCCTTCAACCCGGCGCGCTGGCTCGAACCCAAGTACCCGACGTACAGGGAGCCGTTGACGGAATATCCCAAGCTGAACGGGTTCAGCCAGTTCGGCTTCGGGCGGCGGACGTGCCAGGGCATCCCGCTCGTCGAGCAGGACCTGTATCTCGCCATGGGCGGGATGGCGTGGGCCTTTGACATACGGAAGAAGAAGCGCTTCGACGATAGCGAGGTCCCTGTTCATTGGAATGATTTTACGCCGCTGCTTATTGCGAAGCCTGTGCCGTTTGAATTTGATGCTGTTGTGCGCGGCGAGGAGAAGAAGGTGCTGCTGAGGCAGATGTGGGAGGATGGGAAGGGTGAAGAGTAAGTTGCATATTCATTCTCGAGATATAGATTCACACATCCCAGGTCGCGTCTCAGAAATGCAAGTTATCGATGACTAACTACGAGTGCTACAGTGATATCCAAAAGGAAAATCAATTACTCCCGCCGAAACTCCGGCAAAACATATACCCCAGGGGAGACGATGTTGTGAGGGAAAAGGACGTTGTCAACAACCACTCACTTATTGTTGACGACGCCTCGAGTGATAGGGGCAGTGATACCAGCGGCCTGACGCATTCTATTACTGACTCGTTGTCCTCCTCGAGGCAGTCCGACTCTGATACGGACGAGTCTAATCTGTTTGTTTGATGAAGCATTTTCTGTTTTGGGCTTGGGGCTTGGGGGCTGGGGGAGGGAGGGGGGTTTAGGCTATAGACATAGCTAGCTTCATGTAAGGGTCGTAGCACTTAAGGATACGGGTAGGTAAGGACATGTGGGATGTGATATGGTTAGGCGAGCAGGATTTGTCTGATTTTTTTCTCATTCCCACAAACCAACGCATTCGAATCGAGTGGTATTGTAATTGGTGTCCGAATGGCCGGACAGACGGATGTTGCACTAGGGTATGGTATGTACGTGTATATTGGACATTGTTTTTGGGGCTCGGGGGTCACATATTCATATCTCTCTACAATACCAGGTCATTATTTTCCACTGACACTACTTGCTACCATGCAATATGCTTTGTGAACCTATTCTCGATCATCTATGAACAAGTTGGGTAATATTAGTTGCGATGTTGACGAGCTACAATCAACTACGTAGAGCTATGAGGAATCGATTCATTTCACGCAATAGAAGAACAGGGAAACGATAAGGATGGGTGAGAGTAATGTTCGTCCTATTCTAAAGAGCGATTAAACAAACCCGTGGCTACTAATTATTCCAGATCGCGCGTACTAGGAACTACAGCATATTAGGTCAATCAGGTCACGATGTAGGATCTATATCAGCGAATATCACATAGGAGAGAGCGTGTATACAAGATCATCTAACACAGTCGATACAATCAGGTTCTAGGCCTCGCTGTCGCTGCTGCTACCGCCGTAGAGATTAAACTCATGGTCGGGTTCGGTTCCTAATAGCGTTGTATGGTTATTCGCCTTTAGCTCATCTGTAGCTTCCCGGTGAAGACCACAGAATCTCCCGGTGACCGGGCTACGGCTTTGAAGCATTGAAACTGGTTTTCTCTCGGACGAATTGCATCGGCGCGAGACCTCGGGTCTTCAACCGCATTTCATGCCTGCCGCTACGCATCTGGATACCTACTATTTACAATAGCGTTTGGGCCGAGGAGCTCTAGGCAGACGGATATAATCGTGAAGCAAAGGGGAAGTTACAGACTTTTTCGCGCAAATAATGTAAAGCGATCGTCTTCCAATACCTGTTTTTCAGGCAGTCATAGGGTCGCCGGATGGTATTTGAGCAAATATGACCCGATAATGGATGAGCTAAGCATAGTATTATGGAGCAGTTAAGGAGACCGGATGAATGGATGCGAGTTGAAAGTATCAATCAATTAGGTTTTCTAGAGAAATTACACATACATACACATAGGATCTATAGTCCGGTTCCTGCTGAGATGGGAACTGCGCCACACATATCGGATAACATGACATGAGAAAGCGATTATTCGCGCATCAAAGAAGGAAAAAGGAAAGAGACAAGTGGGATATACTTCTACTGTACACGACGCTGCATGCATGATATCTAGGTGATATGTAAGGGAGGGGACCGGTCCTTGCTGCTTATTTAATCTTTCTTCTCTCTTTGCGCCTTTTCGCCTCCCGTCCACCCGCGAGCTTTTTTGCCACTTGTGAAAGTTTACGTCTATTTTATCTATCCTGTCGGTACCTGCCCTGATCGATGCATATGGCTTAGTCAATACAATATATATTTCCCGCCTGGGAAAAGCCCCAGAGCCCATCCGCCCCTGTCTAATGCATACGCCTTACTAACAATGCAGTTCTATATGCAGAAAACAAAGTTTATCCCCGGATTTTATTTTGAAACGCCACCTTTGATTCCCTCGCTTCCCTCGCTTCCCCCCCGAACCCGTGCCCCTGTCTAATATGCATTTCTGTGTGTTCACGCCTTGTTTGCTCGTTTGAGACTGTTGACCAGCATAGCCCCCATGAAAGCATTCTTGGCGTTGCTGTAATAAGTGTTGTCATCGTCGTTTCATACAAGTTGATGGCCTAACGATGTCGTCGCTATGCGAAACGAATCGCAGGACAAACCACCATTAACACTTTAGGAAAACTCCCGCGGTTTACCTGCCGATCCAGTACGCGGGGCTCAACTCCTGGCGGGCGATGGCCTCGGCGATCTCGGCATCGCCCATGCTCTCCTGGCCGTTGAGCGCGTACCAGGGGGCGGCCTCGTCGCCGAAGAGGTAGTACATCTCGCCCACGGGCACGGCGGGGGAGAAGGCCAGGGCGACGCCCATGGTGCCCAGGGAGCCGGTCCACATCTGCCGCAGCTGCAGCCAGAGGAGCTCGCGCTGGGCGGCGCCGAGGGAGCGCGCGAGGTAGAAGACGGGGGTGTACGTCTTGTCGGAGCGCGGCGTGAACTTGGCGCGGAACGCGCGCGCCGCCGTCATCGTCATCGTCATCGTCCCCGTCCCCGTGCCGTCGTCTAGCGGCCGGAGGTGCTTCCCGTTGAGCGAGAAGTAGTCCATGCAGCTGCTGCACGGCTTCGAGCTGAGAAGCATCGCGTCCACGAGCGGGTACGCACCGGGGGAGTCGAAGCTCTGGAAATACGCGAGCAGGAGGTTCTCTTCGGCGTGGTGGCCTTGGGGTGTCGTGTGGGCTGCTGTCCAGAGGTCTGTCTCGCCGTTGCTGAAGAGGAGCGAGGTGCATAGGTCTAGGTGGTAGTCGCCGCTTGTGCGCAGGCCGCTGCGCACGTATTGGAGGAGCGTTATCACGCGGGCTAGGTGTCGGTTTGAGAGAGATACGGCGTTGCCGCTTCTGTCTCTTATGCGGAATGTGGGGAGTTCGATGAAGATGAATTGAGGCATGATGTTATTATTGTTGTTGTTATTATTCCTTTTCTCTTACTGCTGTTGCTGCTCTTCTTGTATTATCTTTCCGATCTTGTGTGGTTGCAGCCGTACAGGGATGACTCTGAGATGTTTGATTCTTTGCCTCGAGATTCTTTTCTTTGTTTTATATTCCGTCTGGCAGAAAGATTGGTATTTCAGTGGATGGTGTTAGTCACAGACTGGAAACTGGATAGAGGATCCGATGATAAGCGTTTTTTGTTTGTATGTTGTTCCTCGTTCACCAGGACCACCACGATCATCTTATATGAATTTCTTCCACATTGACGTTCTGCCATCTGTGTTTTAGACACCGACAGGATACTAAATCGTGATCTCGCTTGGAGTTTCTCTACTCAGGGTCGGGTTCACTACCTCATCCACAAAATTAGCTACGCCAACAGCATGCGGAATATCCGACCGAATGACTGCTGACTTCGTGTCTAAATTTGACAAGATGGAGACTTTGTTTCGGAAGGAAACCGTCAGTGCGGAAAGAAGAACGCAGTATGGGATATTGCGAGATGATAGGCTACTGGTATATCTTTGAACCTTCTACGCGAGCTTTCAAAGTTCCATGTGGCTCCCCGGCAGAGCGCATGGCTCACCCGTCTTTCGCTAACCGGATGTAACGTCAAGAGCCCTAGAGGATCGACAGCGAGATGAGGCTCAGTGACCCAGATTCTCGGGCTTGAGGCTGTAGGGCTGAAGGAACCGGCCCGTGAACCGTTTCATGTCCCGATTTGGGCTAGAAGCCAACACGCACGTCATGAAGGATGGAAAACTCCAGGTTCAACACCTGGTGGCAGGATTCTAGTTCCTGAACACTTCTTACTATGAAATACGAAACTTCACCAGCTCGGACACATTGAAGACAGTTTTTCTAATTCTAATATGAAGGAATCGGACCGTTGTTTAAATCGGCGGGGCAGTGTTCACGCCGGTAGGCTAATAAGGGCATCATTTTCAGCTTTCATGGACAGGAAATTTATTCAAGATAGGCCCGTGACTGGTTCAAGGAAATAGCGTTCTGACTCGACCTGACCTATCAAGCTGAAGCTACCGAGTTCATGGCTCGCGCTGAAGTAGACAAAGAATAGTTTGTAGGATTCGGGGCTACTAGCAGCCGGAAGTTTTTGTGGACACATTTATAGATGTTGTTTTTAAAAAGAAACATGTTCTACATTTTCCGACTGCATGGCCTCGAGGGTTTTTGTCACTATTATTGGCTCATTGGTCCGTGGTAGCTAAACCACTGTCAGCTATTCAAAGTCCTTGTTTCGTCTTAATGCATTTTATATCCGGATAAGCCTTTTCCAACACCAATGTCGAACTATCGTGATGCTGATATAAAGTCGACATGCTGATGTCATCATTCATCCCATTAGTATCTGCGGCACATTTGCTGACTTCGCACAGCGCGTGATGACAGCCAATCATTTGTTTGCCAAGAGAGGCTTGGTCCAATGGTGATGCCAAATTCAGACCTTACATCGCCTATTTTGGATGCACCATTTCAATCGCTGATTGGCTGTATCATAGTAATTAACTATGCCTGATTGGTGAGACGGATGAAAGTGGAAAATAGAATAAAATTCCCTGCCAGTTGAAGACTCAAACTGATGATTATCATCGCTTGTCAGCCGCAAGAAGTGGACTTTGTTGAAATGTTGAGTCATCACTAGTATGGAGATGGCTTTAAACACGAGCTATGCCATGGAATGCCCGACTAGGGCTAAGCTAGGATATTTTGGCTATCTTGACGAGTAGTACATATAGATCTCGGGAACTAGAAGGTATTGAGATATACATAATCAATTGGAGTTGTTAAGGGTATAAGAAGGCTATTAATCATAGAATCGGGCATGTAGAAGGTTCGGTCACCGATAATTATAGCCTAATAATTCTGTACACACCGACTAGGTTGAAACCACTCGCTTTTACTCTATTATGGTGTGGTCGCGACGGATTATTCTGGAGTCTACCTTGCCATCATAAAGGTTATTAGAGTCTAAACTGGGATAATATCGATGTACTGATTTCTGATAGCCTAACAAAAGGTTCATATTAAATATTACCCATAATAAAAGGAGAAGAAATCAGATAAGAGGTATTGCCGAGCAGTACGATATCCTTCATAGACGACTCGGTATTTCTACGATGCTGGAACGGCCGATATTTGAGGGTGTAGCCATATGTATATGTATCTAATGGCTTGGTCCCGTTATTCATTAGATCAAAACATCTGGGTTGATATTTATGGGATTGGTGCCTGATAATGGTGTAAAGTCGGATTCCCAGATCCCACGACTTTATCGTGACCGATTTCGCCTCTTGCGATCAAGCTTTGCCTTGGGCCAAGCGCCACAGCATCGACTAGGCTTAGGCTAAGTACAAAGAGAGCTGAGAACTGGCGAATAAACATGGTTTACAGAGACATGATAGGATAGGGGTGTTACTAGAGAGAGGATGCAACTTAATAATCAATGAAGCACAAACATGGGCTAAACTGTTTTCGGTTCAGTTTTGTTTACTCGGAAATTATGGGAGTCTAGACGAGGTGTGTAGGAAGATCGGAATCGCCTCTATTTATACTCAGAATGATTTCATACGAGATTGAAAAGTACGCAGGGTAGAGTTGCGCCCCCGAATTAGAGGGTGGGTTGACTGTGCCTAGGCGATTCTTATCAAATGAGCGCTGCTATCCCAACACAAGACACGGCCACATCTTAATCCCAAGTCAGAGTCATGCCTTACAATAGCTGTAATTGCCACTGTTGTCCCTCCAGGCTCCCCAAGACCGACTTAGGCTGTTACAGAAAACCCCTTGGCTAGATTATTCCCGTCCAACATTCATCAATCCCAGAAAATGTACCTAGCGTTATACCGTCAATTCATAATCGAAAATTTCTGTAAAACTACTAATTCTTTCACTTTCCAATCAGAAAACACAGCCAGGGGATGTGAACCAGGCATTCGAGACAACGGCCCATTCCTTTATAAGCACAACTTAGACCTCTGAGTTCCTACTGTGTTTCGAGTATTCCACGCTATAACCGACAGTTTTCTGAATCCCCGTTTGGGTATCCGTATCCTCAGGTGTCGGGAGTGCCGGGGAAGAGGCGTCTCCTTTGCGGATGTTTGTTAGATTGATTCCATCCTGGCACTCGATTCTGAGCCATCTGCCCCCTTCATCACTGGACTGCTGACGACTGCCGTATGATTTCAGAATACCGCTGCTTAGCGTAGGCTTTGGGCTAGGCCTGTCTCTTGAGGCACTTGATGCAGGCATGATCTTGGGGAACAGCTTGACAATGAGAGGGCGAATTTGCGGTAGACACGCGCATATGATAGCCACATTCATTTCAATTACCGTCCACATCGTCGAGGCGACATCGTATAGGGGGTCGCGACTTTTGGCTTGGAGATTGAGGGTTGTGGCTCTAAGACAGGATGTAATTACGACACTAGTGATTGATTAGTGAAAGAAGGGTTGTATGGAAATAAAGGGGGCGACTCACAAGGCACCGAGCGTAAATACAAAAATCAACGCAGCCTTCTGCACACGAGGGATTTTGAGTGAATAAACAAGTGGCATCGGAATTGTAAGAATGATGATGTCGGATGCGATGGAAAAGCCGGCATTCGCAAACCAGAAATGCCCGTTATTGATGCACACTTTGTCGGTGATGGTCTTGTCAAATGCTGCTGCGACGGGGATGCACTGGAATATCGTGGCTAATATCACGGCAACGCAATATAAAGCGACGAAGGTGAGAACGACGAGGCAAGTCCGTCTAAACCACTTGACGCCGCTGAAGATGCGCAAGTATAGTAGCAGAATCGAGGACTTGGTGAGGTTTATCGATGTCTTGTATGTAATTTGGGTCAGGTAGAAGGACTAATAATGTGAGCGCCATGCCACCGATAGCTTTACTGAAGAGCTATCATAACTTACTTTGAAAGCCTCGTATCTTTCATGTGCTGTCAAAGTTGCGGCATGTTTTCCATAGCCGTAATAACAGCCCCATACATTAAGAACGTCGGTTGTCATCGCGAAAGCCTAAGTACGATTCATACAGCCAATTAGATTCTTGATCTTCACGTACAAGAGACTGAGCGTACTCACAAGAGATACCAGGATCGTATAATCGTCTGCCCCTAACCGCCCTCCTGATCTCTGCCTTGACCAGATTCTCGTACCCACAATTATAGGACAGAGGAATGCGAAGATCCAAGCGGGAATGAATATTATAGGACTGTTGTCGCCTGATGAGGCATTGACCTCCGCGCCTTTAATCTGATATATTATTGCCATATTTCCCGCAACCTTGGGTCGTTACTCGTAGGACCGCCCTCGCGCTATAATGCTACCACTGACGCAAGATACCGACTGAGAGTATCCCTTTAAGAGACGAGGAGAGAAGCGACAATCTTCTGATATAACTCGACTAGGCGCGAAATAGTTTCGTTTATGTGTCGTCGAAATCGGAGACCGAGTATCCTTGGACCATGTACAGCAATATTATCCAAGTTCAGAGGATACAAGCCGTTCAACTTTCTGTCGAGTCGTGATGACAGTTGGGTAAAGCCATAGGACTGAGCTATGATGAAAGTAGAGAGTGTTTTATAAGTATTGAGTAAGACGGGGAGGATAATAATATGACTAAATGGGCTGGTTCGTGAGCTAGTGAGCCAAGCCGCAATCTTGAGTATTAGCAAACGGATAGGTTTATTTATCGATCTCGTTGGTTATCCTGTCTCATCAGCCCTGCTGGAAACTACCTAGCGTAGGCGTAGGTTAAGTAGATGGGAATACCTTCCCCTCTTTCCAGGAAACCGGTGGGTAAACTGGGTAAACAACAAGAAAAATAAGTTGTCGTCCGGGCTGCTGATTAATCACAGAGGGTCACAAATCTCAGTGCTGCCCTTGGCCTAATCTGAAGGACTGTCGTGTGAATGGGAATTGGTCCTTAAGTCAGTTATATTTAAGACGGACGCAGTGAATTTTCGTATGATGGAGAAGTTTTTGTTAATATTACTAGAGCGTTATTGCTCAATTTTCGTCCACCTATAATCGAAGAGGGCACGAGGAGCAATTCGTGGTACACATGGTGTGATACCTCTCCTCAATCTCGACACTCGACTCGGCCACGCCTACTACTTAGAGTGAGAACATTTTGCCCCCTTGCCTCCCATATCTACGCTCGTACTAGATATGATAGTGAGACCGGGTAGAAGCCAGCCGGTTGGGGATATGATTTTAGAGCGAGTTAATTGTATGATTTCGGAGATGGCACTTATATTTCGCCGCTATATCTCGAGGCTTTGAGCCAGCCACCTAGTTATTTGACTGAGGATAGGTGAGGACCAGCTCGCTTGTCAGTGGCTAGCCGTGATTGTGAGAGGCAGTCCGACGTTTCGTGCAGTCGTAGGTGATACAATGATTCATCGTAACTGATATTAGTGGTAGAATCACGGGAAGCCGCGCAATTACGACACCCTAAACCTAGACAGTATTCACTTGGGTAAGACAGATTATACGAACACGGTGCAAGTTTCGTTGAGCTAGTCAATCTTGAACTATATAGGTTAGTGAACTGAGGAGGGACAGAGACATTGACCTTTATTTCGTCCCCTAAGACTACTACAGCATATACTCTAGTACTCATATGAAAACTCAACCCGATAGTTGAGCTCCAATTGTCCAGAACGTGGAAATACCTTATTGTGATGAGAATTGAGTGATTCTATCGTCTCTATCTTTCAGGATAGGTAGATAGACTTAGCTTCATTTGATTGCAGGGATACCGCTAGACCTGGCCAATCAGACGCTCTTTTTATTCTAGCTCGGTAGATAGAAAGAGCTAACCCAACTACAGATTAGCGCTACTCCGGTATGAACTTTTAGTATGAGTCCAAATAAATGCGTATATAAAATCAAGTCAGGACTATACTTGTAAATTATGATTTTGGCACTGAGTTATCCAATACTAGAATTAAGGATTCTATTATTGCTCCTATCAGTTTTACAGGTGGGATTAGGCATATTGCTGGGCGGACAACAACATCGAAGTTTATACTAACTAGACTCGGAACAGTGGAGTGCATATATGATATGCGTACCCCGCGATTACGAGATATTACGGTCCGAGAACCTGGCTCGAGTCTTCACGCCATGTCTATGTTAGAAATCGCAGATATCATCAGAGGCCACGGCATGGGCGATGGAGGCAGAATTTGACATATGTTAGGACAATGTAGAGTTCCCATGAGTGTGCACTGGATACGGATCGTGTCTTGCCACTAAACTAGGCCATCAAGCAGGTCCGTTTAATGTCTTAGACCTTCAAAAGCCTTGTCGCAGTTACCGGTGCCCCAACCACCACGGTAATACCGATAACTTGAGAATTAATGGGGGGAACTGGCGGGGTACGGTACTCTGTTGGACCCCAAGCCTAGAAAGTGTCGCAACTCGGAATGGCTTCCGAACCGCCAAGCCTGTCTTGATCTACACATCATAGTTGGATACAGGAATACGGCCGTGACAAAAGCAAGCAGAACAGAATCTGATGCCCAAATCGCCGAACTCAATCCCATTTCGGCTCAAGTCCGGGCTAATATTTACTTGGTGGAGGTTAGGGATGATTCACGATTTATGAAAATCAGGGGAAATAGTCTAGAAGAAGCAAGGGTGAAAAGACCCGTCTGGACTAGCAAGCAGCCTACTATGCGACGCAGAATACATGACATGCATATCCATCAATGCAGAACATACCCTACCTTATCAATCAATCTATAGTATATCTCTAGTGGGTATATACAACCCTCCGAGACGACCATAGTGACATGGTTATTGATGTTCTTCTCCTTTTGCCCGTTGTCAAGCCGAGCCTTTAGAATCGTGGCGAGAATGTATCACTGGTTATGAATGTAAATTCCCAAGAGAGGGAGGAATATATCGCCGTAAAACAACTTGTATCAAATATAGATCCCGAGTGTCTTTCTATTGTTTGCGCACTCGCTATTTACTTCCGTATATATGTGCTCTATCTGGGATGGTTGCTTAGTACTCTTACCCTAGCAACATTGCACCTTATCCGTGCCCGGATAATCTTCAACACTCCAGTCACTTGGTAACCTTACCCTTGTAACCCGCCATCCAATAATCATACGACTGTATGCTTGCTCCTCACGTACATACTTCCAAGTAGGAGTAAGAGCGACAAGATGTTACCCCCCGTACTAGTCCCGGTATATCTCTTCCAGAGTCGTCCCACAACAACGCCACCAAGACGGGACAGTTCGCACGCCGCCGCTCATCAAGATATACCAAGTTTAAACGATATGGATTTAGAGAAGCATTCATCGTGCTCGCAGCCGGAGAACGACGTTGATACCTGCGCACTCACCGATATGGCTGGGGTAGGCAGTGGTAAAAGAACCCCCCGTGACACCGACGCGATCGATCCCCATGCTGCGAGACGTCTGCGCTGGAAGATCGATCTGCATGTCTACCCTATTCTCTTCGTCGTGTACGGTCTTTCGTTCCTGGACCGTATCAATATCAGCAATGCTCGCATTCAGGGCCTCACCGAGGAGCTTGAACTTTATGGGAACCGGTTCAATGTTGCTCTATTCGTAGGTTATTTACCAACCACTCTTATCTAATCCAGCCACCTGGGTTTACCCTGCTGTGGTGCTTGAGACAAACCTTAGTCATCGTTGCTGATGCCTCTCTTCTAGGTGTACTTCGTCCCGTATATCCTTCTTGAGATCCCTAGTAATATGATCATCAAGAGAGTACGGCCGTGTAAGTATTAATCTCTCATACTCATAAATGAAAGAAATATCATCACATTCCACCCCCTTTCACGTTCTTCGCCATGCCTTACAGCAACCATTATTTATCATAACTGACCTGAAATGTAGCATGGTACCTCTCAGGGCTCATGTTCAGCTGGGGCATCGTAAACATGTCGATGGGCTTCGTCAAAACGTACGCACAGCTCGTCGTCCTGCGCTTCCTGCTCGGCGTGCTCGAGGCCGGCGTGATCCCAGGCATCATCTACCTAACGTCTATGTACTACAAGCGACACGACTTCCAGGTCCGCATGAGTTCGTTTTTTTGCTCCGTCGTTGTCGCCGGTGCATTTGGAGGAGTAAGTAGTCAATCCCAACCCCTATTCCTCTCTTTCTAGCTCATTGCGCTTCATTCTTGGTCACGTGTGTGTTTGTATGAGTTCATTATAATCGGCAGCTAGTCGAATGAAGCTAATTCTTCTCTTTCTCGCTTGGTGCGTATAGCTCCTCGCATACGCCATTGCAGATCTAGACGGACACCTCAACATCCGCGCGTGGCGCTGGATCTTCATCATCGAGGGCGCGGTGACAGCCTTCATCTCCTTCATCGCCGTCTTCCTGATCGTGGACTGGCCCTCGCAAGCCCGCTTCCTGAACCTCGAAGAGAAGGCCCTGCTCACACGCATCCTGGCCGAAGACGGTGGTGACGAAGCGCGCAGTAAGGAACTTTTCTCCTATTATTCCCTTTTTTCTATTATTATTATGATTCTTAAGGGAGTAATAACTGACTTGCCCCATCACAGTGGACACCCTAAACAAGCAAGCCTACAGCCTCATCCTCCGCGACTGGAAGATCTGGCTCGGCTCCCTCCTGTACCTCGGCGTGGGTGTAACAGGCTACTCCCTCGTCTTCTTCATGCCCACCATCCTCGTCGAGTTCGGCTGGAAGGCGCGCGAGGCGCAGGTGCACAGCATCCCCGTGTACGCCGTGACGGCCGTGGCCATGGTTCTCGTGGCGTGGGTTTCCGACCGCTGCCGTCACCGCTACGGCTTCATCATGCTCGGGTGCACCCTCGCGACCGTCGGCTACGCCATCCTGCTGGCGCAGGAGGGTCTCTCCCGCGAGGTCAAGTACGGCGCGCTCTTCTTCGCTGCTATAGGCGGTTATATCGCGACGCCGATGGCGCTTGCCTGGCTCGCGAATAATGTCTCCGGACACTGGAAGCGCGCTTTCGGCGCCGGCATCCAGGTCACGGTGGGGAATATCGTGGGCGTTATCGCGGCGAATATCTTCGTTCAGCGCGAGGCCCCGAGGTATCAGACTGGGTATGGTGTCGCGCTTGGACTGAACTGGCTTGGTGGTATTGCTGCCACGGCCCTGTTCGTTGGTATGCTGATTGAGAACCGTAAGCGTGATGCTGGCGAGAGAAACTACAGGCTCTCTCGGCCAGTCGAAGAGGTCCGAAATATGGGCGATGATCATCCCTCTTTCCGGTTTACTCTCTAGCGTCACCAAGTTTTTCGCCCGGGAGAGAGGAGCTTCTATACGGAAACTTCAGATTCAAAAAATACGTAGCTAAAGCCATTAATTATAATGTTATTTGAAGCTACTGGGTATTACTATAATTTGCTCCATTATTTGTGGCTCTGGAATTGTGTATGCTTCTCTGTCCTCCTGAACCGTTGGTCTGAGGCAAGAGAATGGCATGCCTCGCTTCATATTGATGAATAAACCGATAAATAATAATAGATCTTGGAACCAAATAATACCGAAGACTATTCATAACGCCAACCGGAAAATCTGGGAGGTAGGGTAAACAAAAAGTATTATTCATTTATGTCGTTGTATTGCAGCTCCGTAATTGATACATGTAGATGGTACAACCCCATTCAGTCCCTCTTCCCGCGAGATACTGTTTTTATGTCCTAGTCTACGCCTACCGTATCCCGCCTTCCCCATCATCCTCATGGCATAAAAAAAGCCATGAACCGTCGTGTCGCCCCTCAACAAGTGCTCACTAGAGGGGTCGATTGTGTTAATAAGGGCAGATACAACTTCGGGCCTGCTAGTGTCATGATCGCATTGGCCAGCAGAGTTGAGAGCCTGGCTCTCCAAATAACGCTATGAAGAAGATTCAACTTCATGCAAGATTTGAGTTTGTAAATAGACGAGAAGCTTCCACGAAAGAAACAAGGATCGCTTAGGGTATATGTGAGTTTGCTAAAGAGTGAGATGGAGTTATAGAAAGATTGATGGAAGGAATTAGACGGCACTGCACAATAGTAGCGCGTATCAATAATACATCGGGTTGATTTTATGATGAGTAGAAATCAACGTGGTAGGTGGTAACATGCGCCACGAGGCATCACAATCCGGGCGGGTGGCTGCAACACCTGCTTATAGTTCGTCTTTAATATAATCGACCGTTTCCTTCACCTTATCTGCTGCCGACACAATACTTTCACCAGCTGTTTCCATACCAGAGCTTGCGACGTCGCTTACTTTGCTGGCAGCACTGGCGGCTGTGGCTGACGCAGCACTGGCGATGCTTGACGCTGAGGAAAGCCCTGTTGTATAGGCGTGAGCAAGGCGTAGATATACAGATTCTGTATAACTAGGCTCCTTGCCAACTATCAGCTCAGAGACGAGAGAGCTCACAGCGATGTATTGTGAAGAAGCTGCCGAATGAGCAGAAGCAGCGTAATCCTCGGCTAGGGATGAGGCAGCGGTTATCTGGGCAGCGACAGCCTCAGTTGCAGACACAGCAGAATCACCAGCTTGAGATGCGTAGTCATTGGCGGCAGCATACAAATTTTCATACCACGGCGTCGGCGTAGGAGCACCGTAAATCTGAGAACTCACGCGGCTGACTAGTGAATCCCAACTCTCATCGAGTGCATCTTTGGCATCTCCAGCTAGGTCGCCGACGGATGATGCTATAGACTCCGCAGTTTCACTGGCCGCAGAGACTGCTGACGATGCCGACTCCTGGATATTCGTTGGTGTAGGTGTAGCAGTTAGGGAACTCACGGCCATAGAAGCTGCGGTTAGAAATTCAGAGTAGCGAGCATGAGCAAGACCAACCCCAGCGAAATAGTTGTGCTTAGCTTGGTCTAGAAGTTTCTCGGCTCTCCTTTCTGCTTCCTCAAGATAAGTGCTTGGAGTGGGCTCGGCGGCACCAATGGCAACTTTAGCCGAATCATACTGTTCAGAAGCCCAGTTAACAGAATCTTGAAATTTTTGCTGTGCAATAGACTGGACTCGTTTCCACTCAATAGATGGAACCGTTGGCATATCTGGGATTCGGTTGGTAGTTGGAGTACCGCGGAGACCTTCAGATGCTGCCGTCATAGCTTCGCTGAGTCGCGAGTTGGCTGCGGCTACTGCACTGAAATATCCATTCGAAACTGAGCTAAACATCTCCTCATGGGCAGGCTTCGGCTCGCCTGAGATCTGGGCAGATACGGCAGACATGGCGTGAGAATACTGATCCGCTGCGCCAGCAAGTGCGGCTGTGTAGGCGGACTGCGCAGCAGATGTGATGCTTGCGGGAATATCAGATTGAGCAACAGACAAGACACTTGACGCCGAAGAAAATACGTCATCGTCCAAGATAGGTTGTCGTGTGGGGACAGACTCAGCTGCTGCTCCGAATAGCACTGATTTTACGGTTGTCGGAGCGGCCTCCTTATTGACCGAATGGATTGGTAAATCGGGGGATTCTAGTATCGTTTCTTCCATCTGTTCCGGTCCATCCACTGGGTCTGAACTGGGTAGAGGCTCGTGAGGTTCAGCTACACTCGTGGGGGCATTAATGGAGCTTTGAGATTCGGAAACCCGTGTTGAAGAAGATACAAAATCCAAATCAGTGGCACTTTCAGTTGGTTCGGTTGCCAAGCTTTCCATCGGAGGTAGAGCAGATGCATCAAGATCTCCTTGTTCTTGATCATTGTGAGATAACGAGATTGTGACAGTCTCTGCTTCTTCAGTATCCACAATGGAAGAACTGGTGATGCTGTCTTCTGTTGGGAGGATGTTGGACACCACTTCAGCAAGCGATTCACGTGCAGCTTCAGCAGCCTGTTCCGCTGCTAAGCGTGCGGCCTCGGCTGCGGCGGCAATCCGTTTCTCGGCTGCCTCGGCGGCGAGCTGCATCGAACTGCTGTCGAAATCGTCTGTGAAGTCCTCAGCAGTGGCTTTCCATGCCGCCACTTGCTTCAATCTTCCAAGCTCCACTGCTGCTTCATGAGCAATGGCCATGCCTTCGTCCTCAATATCGGTGCCTGCCGTCTGTGCTTCCGCAAGACCAGGGTGGGTGGTAATGAGGCGCTTGAGATCTTCTGTCCACTCCTCGAAACGAGCCCTTAGCTGGTGATACTCTTGCCAGTGTTTGTAAGTGACACCATCCATCCAAGCCCATTTCATACCGATCTTCTGGAGCGCTAGATCGCGAGTCTTTTCGAGAATGCTGAAATGTTCCTCGGCAGCCTTAGTGACCGCGATTTCTGTCTCTTGTTCATAGCGTTGACGCCAGTCGCGGATGTTTTGGGCCTTGCCCTTGATTTTCAGACCAGCACCACGAACTGCAGTGGCAACCTTTTCATCAATAACATCGGAGTCATTGCTATTATTCTCCAAAATATGAATGATGGCCTTTTTGAGGCTATCGAGTTCTGACTGGACCGTGGCCTCTAGCTGGGCTACGAGAGACTTGCCCATAGTGTTAGCATGGTTTGCAATCATACGTGCTGAGATTTCCTCTACACGATCCTCGATTTCAGCAGCGCCTTCTTCAGCAACTTGAGTGAATTTGCCTTGCCATAGCTCTAGATCCTCTGCTACAGTCTTGGCGGCCAGCTCGCGGATTTCCTCTTTTGTCTTTGGCGTCTCGCTGGACTTAGATTGTGTGTCGGGGAGAACTTCGGATTCCCGAGAAGGTTCGATATCAGGTACTTGCGATGGGGTATGGGTAGACTCTGAAGCTGAAGAGGTGGTTGATGAAATCGAGGGGGTGGGCTTGACAAATGTAGATCTTGGGATAATACTAGTAAGTGGTCAATATGTGTAATGCCAGATAAGGCTGCCACAACACTTACGGTTCATTTTCCTCTACGACGGGCTTGGACTTTTTCTCATTGTATCGGCCAAGTCTCTCACCAATGCGAACGAGCTGTGGCTCTACCTTCAAGACATAGACATCCCGTAGGTGGGGCCAGACAGCAGAATCAAGGAAGGCATATGTCTTATTCCATGCCCAGATCGTTGACGGGATGACAGTATTCTTGGTGAGGCCGTAGGCGACATCATAGCCCCGACTAACATAAGGATGGACGAAGGTATAAGTTGGCACGACGATCTCGTGATAGGTTTGCAGGGCATTCGTCCGAGCGATGTCATAGTAGGGCGCAATAGTAGTAGCAGCTTTATCAACATGCGGGGAAATGGTGTGATCATATTGTGCCTTGGCTAATGCCTGGCATTTAAGGATCCGTGGCTGCACGCTCTTCTCCCACTGGGCGTAGCCGAAAGCCTGGGCCTGAGCGACACGCGGGCCCCCATATTTGACAGCATAGGCGCGACTTGGAGCGATAACTTTGTGATCAAGGGTTTCGTAGTAGGGACGAGCTAGATCGACATAAGGGGCGGCGTAGGCATCATAGTATGGGCTTATATGTGGCGCAACGGCGTGTTTGGCGTATAAATACGGCTTACAAATTTTGGGGCATGTTTCGTTATACTCCTCGGGTGTAGCAGGACACCGGAATACGACGGTGAAGATGGTGTACCATGTCAGGAGTCTGGAGGGAGGCGCCAAAAAGAAAGCTCCAGTTAGCCACAGACGGGATTTAACAAGTTGGGGGATTGAGACGCGTACCTGGCAACAACATTGGAGACTCGAGCTAAGAAGCCTCTCCGTCTTTTGGAGGGTATACTCTTCCGCGATGTGATTGACACGGCCGGTCCATTTACGCTGTTTGGGGGGCTGGGTCCCTTGAGAGAACCATTTGTCTGAGGCTGCCGCTTGCCATCCATAGTGACAGCCATGACAGCGCGATAATGCGATGGTGGGATGGACAGGGCGTGGGCCCAGTAGTGGTGAGCGGGGACGGTGGTATATCTACTTTAGAGCTTGTGTATTGAGGTTTTCTTATTTTCTCTCTTTATTCTTTGTCAGTCGTTGCGGTTCACCAGCATGCGACCGAGTGCTGCGATGCGATGGTGGGATATTGCATCCAGGCCGAGCGCACAATGCGCGTAGGAGGAGGACTCAAGACCGGCAAGACAAGGACAGACGACGATGATGCAACAAACCGAGCCAGCAGTAGTTAATCCAAGTCACAGGTCAACAATTGGACGATTAGAGCAGCCCCGAGACACGCACAGAAGGGACGAAAGATGCACAAAATTTGAGAGGCCGAGGTGTATGGGCTGGAAAGAAGTAGTGTAGAGCGCGATGACAGGCGTGAGAGAAGTAGGAAAATCAAGGTCGCGAAAGATAAGAGCTTCGAGACGATGATGATGATGATGAGGTGGAGTTTACACATGTAGGTACCCACAAGGAACACTGTCGACTACAGGCCATCCACCAGACCCAAGGAGGCGCGTTAGTTCCATCTTGGCACTCCTGGGTGGATTGACTGCAGGTTTTGAGACAAGGTGCTGACATCAGGCGTAGGCGCAGTTACCTGGATACACGCTAATGTGCAGCATGTACAGCACGCACCTGCCCCTCCCCAGCATGGTAACCAGCAACCTGTTTAATCCCGATGAGGGGTCTGATAAGATGACCAGTCCCCCCTAAGGATCACCCGACCACACCACCCAATTAGGTTAGTAAAGTGGACCTGATCTACAACACTAAAACACTAGTACTAGTCGGGTAATTAAAGAGTACTAAGGTTTAGACCAGGGTATTAACTAGGGTATTAAAATATTATTTTTAAATATAAATATTTTTTAAATTAAATTTTAATTAATTATTAATCGATTAAAAATTAATTAAATAAAATTTAAATTAAAATATATAAAAAAAAATAATTTATTAATTATTATTATATTTAAAACTTAAAATAAATTTATAATAAAAATTTTTTAATTTAATTTTTAATTAATTATTATTATATTTAAAACTTAAAATAATTTTATATTAAAAATATTTAATTTAACTTTTAATCGATTAATAATTAATTAATTAATATTATAATTATTTAAAACTTAAAATAATTTTATATTAAAAATATTTAATTTAATTTTTAAGTTATATTATATTAGCTAAGTTTTTTTATTACATTAGCTTAAAACCCACTTAGCTATATATTAGTATAGCTATTTAATAAAAAGTTATTTTACTTTATATAAATATATTAACTATACTAGGTATATATATTAAAGCTATTTAAATTAACTAACTTTTAATATTATATAAGCTATTTTAAAAAGTATACGTATTTATACGCGGCTATTATAATTTAAAAAGCTAACTCGTAAATATTTTTTTTTTTTTATTTACTTGTTTATAGCTAATTTATTAAAAGCTTTAAGAAAATAAAAAAATGCTTTAATAAATATACTTATTAAAAGTGCTATAAAAAATAAAAATGCCCTTAGGTGGTAGCTAAACTAGCATATAATTAAGTGGGTTTTTAGTTAATATAATAAAAAAACTCGGCTAATATAAAATAACTTTAATTTTTAATCGATTATTAATTTATTATTATTATATTTAAAACTTAAAAAATAATTTATAATAAAACTTTTTTAAATTAATTAATAATCGATTAAAAATTAATTTAAAAAAACTATATTAAAATAAAATTAAAAAATAATAACGCATTTTTTACATAAGTGGACCACCTACTTAAGTGGACCACCTTAAATTCTTATATAAAATCTATATATTAAAACTTTAATAACTTCACCAATTTTATAGCTATTAACATGCAATTTAAAAATTTAGGCTATTAATATAATAAGGAATCTAAATATATTTTTTATGATTTTACTACTATTTTCTTTCCCAGTAAAATAAAAATCACGCTAAAATTTTAGCGTGGTTTTTAATACAACTATAAATAAAATAGTAGTAAATTAATAAAAAATATATTTAAATTTCTTATTATATTAATAACTTAAATTTTTAAATTACATGTTAATAGCTATAAAATTAGTAAAGTTATTAAAGTTTTAATATATAAATTTAGCCGGAGGTTTTTTATATTACGTAGTAATAATAATAAAAAACCTAACATTAACGTTAGACAAACTAACATAAAAAACAAAGTAAAAGGACTTAGAAAAGGTTTAAAAGAGGAAAACTTTTTAGGTTAGTTTTACTTAAATAAGCTAATTATATACCTTGCAATTTTAAGGCCTTTAGTTGGCTATATAGCTTATATTTTCCACTTTATTCCACTTTTTTTCCACTTTTAATAAAAGCGCCGACCTAGCCATAGACCTAGCCACAGACCTAGCCACAGACCTAGCCACAGACCTAGCCATAAACCTAGCCATAGACCTAGCTATAGACCTAGCCACAGACCTAGCCACAGACCTAGCTACTCAAGCCCTAAAGCATAAAGATCTGCTCTATCGTAGCCTTTCCGTTTTAAAAGTGCGCAACAATATCAAACCAGCTAGCAGGTGCGCCTAATACCAAAACAGCGTGCGCGCTATATATATATATATATATACATAGAAATATATAGCCCGGGTCACCTTTAAAAGCTTTTTTTTTTTTTTTTTTTTTTTTTTTTTT